>JAVYIG010006993.1:22500-108566 GCA_035222895.1 Strongylocentrotus droebachiensis | reverse complement strand
CATATTGTTTCTTTTTATATATCTACTCATCTTTGCTTTGAGTTTGAATTATTTCAAACCGCGGCAGACAACAAGGCTAAGTAGGGGGGAGGGCCTTTTCATATTTGGAATGAAAATAGCAGACAAACAAAAGTTACCCCTATGAATGTATTGGTAGCTTTTATGAGATGCACAATTTATTGTGTGCTTTTGAAATTTATACTACCATAGCAATATGAACTGTTAGTGAACTATGTTTTCATAAAATATAATTTGTGTCCTATTGATATGGTATACAACATACATTATGAATGTCAAAAAGCCACTTTACTATAGATACCTGGTATCTTTTCATTTCAAGTTAAAAGAAATATTCATAGGTGCACATGCATAAAGGCTCTTTTTTGTTAAATGTATTGTGGGGTAATCATTTTTTCTCAATGAAAAAGTAAATAATCTGCCAAAATTTATCATTCATGGCTTTTAAATTTGTTATTTGAGCTTGAAATGAACTTGAACTTGAAAAAATTAATTTCCACTTTCAAAGGATCAACATAAAAAACAAAATAATTGAACAATGGGTTATATACATATAAAACACATAATACAAGTACATTACCCGGGTACTAATAATATCATCTGATCAGAGCAAGAGGGACGATAACTCTGTCTACAAATTGTTAGTATATGAATCTTAAAACGGCCTTCTGGCTCCAAACATACAATATAATGGTTGAAAAATAACACATTTTACATAATAGAAATAAAGTAAAATATAATTTCTTTATTAGATTTCAGTGATAGTCCTATTCCCACAGTATAACAGGGACTATCGTATTTTGGGGGATGGTGTATACATGTACATGTACACTGTAGACGAGTCCATCTACATGTATTTATTTGCATAATTTAATATTTTGATAAGTTGTTTATGATGATGACATAAGAAATTGAATTGTGAATCATACCCTCTCAGAGGACCATATATCCTATTCAGTGATTTACACAACATAAAAAGTTTGCAAAAATCAATGAAACAAGCTTTTCTCCGTGAAAAGCTATGAGTATTACTCAGTGATTTTAGATATTACTTTTCCATTGGAGAATATTTGAAAGGCGTTATACTACCAAAGTAGGTTGTTCATATTTTGGTGAACATATCCAGAATTACCATGTTCCGGTATTTAAGCGCATAGGTACTGAAGTTATATGTGCTATGTAAGCATCGTTTATCATAATTTTTATCTCCCTTCGATTTGTTGATTACTGTCAGGGAATTAAACCTAACAAATAAATCAACCGGGCCAAAAAAGCTATTTTGATGCGGGCTCTTTTCATTTTACGATGTTTCTTTTGAGACTTTTTTGGGGCAATTTGTCTTCAAAGTGGTAGCCCCCCCGTCCCTGCCACTTGGCATTATTACCCATTTAGAATGCATGATTTGAAGTCTCAAACTGCTGGGGGACGAGACAACGACAGTCACGTGGTCTAAAAGTTATTTGCCTACGTGTAGAAACACAAAAGCATGGATAGACATGTTTTCCTGATGTTATCTCAGAAAGAAATTACAAAAGAAATTGTACAAAGTGGCTGAACAAACCGCCACAAAGAACCATATTCATGTTCATATACTAGGTCAGGAGGAATCTGATGCGTGATGAATGAACGTTAAAAAGACAAAAAACTCATCCATCTCATCACTTCAAGTTGGCAACAATTTTATAAATATATTTTCTTTAAAATCCATCATATGCATGCACTTAATTGTTGTCTATTTCCTTTATCTTCTTCGTTTATTTTGTCTTGTCTGCGTAATTTACGGGAAACGATTACATAGGCGTCATCGTTCTGGCGTCAGAAGCGATTGCGAAATATCCCCGCTGAATATCGCATTGAAGCTTCATTTTCTTAGGGTAAAAAAGAAATAAAAATAAAGACCCCATCAGCGCTTACTATATATCTCCCACATTTTTTAACCATCATTTTATCATGTTGAATGAATGACGATATATTTTTTTGTTCATCGTATAAACCCTTCTTGTAAGCGATTATATTAATTGAATGAAAAATCCCTTTTCTAAGCCATTTTGTTTACTTTTTCTATGTATGTTTGACATCTGTCAAAGATGGTATTCTTATGACTGAATTGTATAAGGCAGTGGGGCTTAATTTTCTAGGGTAAAAATAAAAGATGACCTGATAAAGAATAAGGTTGTCTTCAATTTTGACCTACATGTATACTTCTAGATCCTACATGGAGTGCTGGGGGTAAACAAAACATATTGTGTTATTTGTGTACTAACTACTTTGAGTTCTGTAAAGTTCACAAAAGTTACCTAAAAATTTATGTTCAGTTCCAAAAGTGCTTATCTTATGTTGAAAATGATATCATTTAATGCCATTCTAGCCCTCACCATTGGCTCAGCAGAGATAATAATAATAATAGCCTAATAGTCCACTCCAAATTTGATTAAACCGAAACGGAAATTCTTTTGCCCAATTGATCGTGAGCCCTGCAGCCACTGAGCAGCGCCAGATCGACGTTGCTCTATCCCTTATTGTTGAACGCCAAACAAGGTAGCAACAACTCCCATCTTTTTACGTCTTTTGGTATGACGCGGCCGGGGTTCGAACCCACGACCTCCCGGTTGTGAGGCGGACGCTCTACTGACTGAGCCAACACTATATGAGATGTTTATGCTAATATGTAAATTTTGTTTTGTTTCATTCAGTGTTACGGTATTACATGATTACCCTTTTGATTAGATCTCATTTTTGTCTGTGTAGACAGACCTAGGCCCTGTTAAAAAATATAAGATATCAATTAATTGATATTTTGAAAAGGAGCGTAATTTACAATCGACCGTACGATTAATCAATCAATCAATCAATCGTACAATAAATTGCAAATTTTTGTGTTACAAGACACTGTCCTTTCTATAGAGATAGCTTTTGAATGTGATTGTCTTTGATACAAATCAAGAATGTATCAATCAATGAAAGGTATTAACAAATTTTTATCACCATTCATTTTTCCAATTTGTATCATAACCATCTCAAAATTCAAGCCTAATAAGCCCATGTTAATAGTCATCGGTCTGCTGACAGCCAGAAAGGCAGTAATTCGAATTCTCATGGAGTCAACTCCCTACCGTCTCTCAGCAGACGATATACAATCTTGAAAATCGTTAAAGATACGGCAAGATTTAAATTCTCTCTTCTGATCAATACCATGCCTGTGAGAATGAGACAGCCCATAATTGGCTCTTTCAGTACTGTAGCTGGCGTACGTGCAGAAGCACCAACACCAGAGTCACTATACCACTAGAAAGAATAAGGAGATTACAGCCTGACATAACCCCATTGTCACTGCCGCTAAGGTTGAAATCTTTTCAGCCCAAATTTTATCCCGGCGGCGACGATAGACAGAGCCCTCCCCTTCAGGGGAAAAGAGCCTCAGGCTATGTTTACATGGGCCTCTGTAACTTGATCCTAATTAAGTTTTATTTAAATTCGCATTAGCTGTGTTTGCACGATACCGTCACAGTTTAAGAGGATCGTCAAATTTTTACTCAAAAACCCACTGATACAACTTATAGGCTCATAAGGCAGTGACTGCGCAAAGTTTTGAAACACAAGTCTTGCAAGTAGTCGTGGTAGCTACGGACTTACCAAAACCTTAAAGTTGATATCGTCTGCATGGCACATAAAAGGTAATACAAAGTTTTGGGAAATTTTGAAAATTGGGTGGATAGTGAAGCTTTACAATTTTGATATATTTGGATTCCCTGTGGATGTATTATAAGCACTAAAAAAATTAGCCCCTAAAACACTTCTGTTTTCGAGAAAAATTTAATATAAAAATTTACCGGTGCTCCCGGTAAATTTTGATAAATTTCAAATAGCGCCTATGGCCGTACAATGGTAGCTGCGACCATGAAAATTTCAGAATATGTAGTTGTGATATACAATTTCCAAACGGGGATTAGCCAATTGGTCGATTTTAGTCAAGAAATATTATTTTATAGCTTAATTAATATCTTGACCTTGAGAGGGAGCTGTACAACTTAAAAAGTTTATTATTTATAATGTCATAACTTTAGACTCTATTTCAACCGCGACAACGATCAATGTATATTGTAGGAACGTATGCTTCCAATATGTTAATTTCAACCAAATTCATGACCCCATACCAAAACTTTGTAACACCTTTAAGCTAGGACCCCAACACCCCTCCCCCTCCCTAATCGCTTGTAAGTTTTGTGTTAACCATACGCACATTTGTATCAGTATCAAATATCTAAGGTTGATTTTTTTTCTGGG
This sequence comes from Strongylocentrotus droebachiensis, assembly GCA_035222895.1. Lineage (NCBI taxonomy): Eukaryota > Metazoa > Echinodermata > Echinoidea > Camarodonta > Strongylocentrotidae > Strongylocentrotus > Strongylocentrotus droebachiensis. The sequence continues at coordinate 104,264 of JAVYIG010006993.1, read as the reverse complement.
GGCAGGGGGAAAGAACTACCGTTCTTGAAAATCATCTCCCAAAACCTGAATTCAGTTGTTCTGAAGGAGGTTCATTTGCCCATTTATTTGTGTCTGTACAATTGTTTTGTCAGTGTCAAATGTCTAGGGTTTGTTGGCTTGTTTGAACCTATCAGTGATTTTATGTGAAATGTTGTAGGTGATGAAGTATTGATAAAATACAGGAAAAGCATCTAACAAAACCAATGATTCTGAAGGAGTTTCTTTGCCCTCTAATGGTCAAGAACAATCGCTCTGCCCTGTAAAACTGGCTTGTTTTCTTTTAACAGGTAGCATTGATAGATTTGCTCCTTTTAAACCTATCAATGAATTTATATGAAATGGGGTGAGTTACAAGTATTGATAAAATAAAGGAACATCATCTCACAAATTCAATAATTCTGAAGTAGTTTCTTTGCCCTCTAATGGGCCAGAAGGATCGGTCGGTATAACTGGCTTGTTTTCCTTTATCAAGTTTCATTGATCGATTTGCTCCTTTTGAACCTATTTGAACGAATTTGTATGAAATAGGGATGGGTTACAAGTATTGATAAAAAACAGGAAAACCATCTCACAAATTCAATAATTCTGAAGGAGTTTTGTTGCCCTCTAATGGTCCAGTACGATCGCTCTGCCCTGTAAAACTGGCTTGTTTTCTTTTAACAGGTAGCATTGATTGATTTGCTCCTTTTGAACCTGTCAATGAATTTATATGAAATGGGGATGAGTTTAAAATACAGGAAAATCATCTCACAAATTCGATAATTCTGAAGTAGTTTTGTTGCCCTCTAATGGCCCGAAACGATTGGTCTGTCCTCCCACCTCCCTGGTCTATGCCTGTAAAACTGGGTTGTTTTTTGTATCAAGTATCGTTGCTTGATTTGATTTGACATGTGGGTGTCGAGAGGGTGACCGAGCCCACTCCATGATTGACAGATGATACTGTGATAATGGGACGCACCAATTAATATGTAATGGACCATGCTAGTTGGAAGGAGGTGGGCTCATGAAGAAAAAATTTCAACTCCAGGAGCAGAGAATGATACAGCTCTATAAGCAACTCCCAAAGAGCTCTGATAGACTAGGGCCCGTCTTATAAACAGTTACGATTGATATTGATCGCAACTATGTACATTAAAGAGATAGGAGACTGCAAACTTGAGATTTATTAGAGGACTTGCGATTGATTTGGATCAATCTCAAGTCTTTACAAGACAGGCCCCATCAGGAGAGATAAACTGAAAAAGAGCTGTGGTAGAAAATATATATTATCTGATTTACATCAATAAATCAACGTATCTACCTATTCTACTTTGCTATTGTTGCACCTCAACATTGCATAACCGAAACTTAAAACACATCGCCAAATTGCTCATACCCCCCCGACCAATGGCGCCCTCCGTGACCCTTGCGTCCGAGCGCCGCCAACGTAACCTCTTCCTCTTATCTCTTCGCATCCGAACGGATAAGTTACACTAAAAATCGCTCCCAAAAGTTGAAGAGTTTTTCCTCTTTAGTCACTTTTTGGTTCGCATTTTCGCCTTTTATAATATTCTCTACGATTTCCTGTTCGTTAGAGAGTAGTTTCACTCCATGAATTTATTTATTTATCAGTATTCTAGAACGTTTTCTTGCCGACTACTGTTACGTTTCCGCTTTCGCGTTTGCCCGTCCTCACTCCTCCGAGGCCTCGGGTGCGTGCGGGGGTAGTCGGTGGGGTGTTTTGGTCACTGGTAGTTTATTTAATTCTTTAATTCTTGTTGATAATTGCTCGTACCCTTTGTTTAATTTTCTTTCCCGCAGGTTATAATATGTCTCGCAGTTCTTATTTTCTCTTAGCAGGTTTCACGAAGAAGAAATCAAGTTCTGTCGCGAGAAAGAAGACGAAGGATTCTAGTAATAAGTCTTCGTTAGTTACGCCCCTCGGGAGCGGTGGTGACACCGCAAACCCCGGGGATGCGAATGTCAGCAGACATTTATGCGGGCAAGGCAAGCCTATGAGAATGGTCGAGGGGGCGATTTTATCTCCTCTCGGGACGGTTCCCGGAAACCCAGAGGTTCTTACCCTGGGTGGAACGGGCCTTAGTTCTGCACCGCCAACAATTGTTCCGTCAGGTCTTTTGTTTGGTCGGTGCACAAATCCATCGACAGATACGAAGACGAAGGATACTAGTAATAAGTCTTCGTTAGTTACGCCCCTCGGGAGCGGTGGTGACACCGCAAACCCCGGGGATGCAAATGTCAGCAGACATTTATGCGGGCAAGGCAAGCCTATGAGAATGGTCGAGGGGGCGATTTTATCTCCTCTCGGGACGGTTCCCGGAAACCCAGAGGTTCTTACCCTGGGTGGAACGGGCCTTAGTTCTGCACCGCCAACAATTGTTCTGTCAGGTCTTTTGTTTGGTCGGTGCACAAATCCATCGACGGATATTCGGGTTGCTTCCGTGGATCCGGACTTGAACCGGTCACCGATCGGTTCTTCTGTCCCTTTGTCGGATTTGCCGGTTCCGGATTTCGGTCCGGATACCCGTGCATCCGAGTCGGATCCTGGGGCTTCAACTAACCGCGCCTCTCCGTCGGTGCGTGTTCCGTTTTCCCGATTCGGTTTGCGGGGAGCTCCTACCGTCGGGCTTTTATCGGATAACCGTCCCGTTTCTTCGGCCTTTTCCGTTACCGCTACGTCTCGTAAGAGGCGGGGTTCCCGGGACGCTGTGGCCGGTTCTTCCTCGGATTTTGTTTATCCTTCGAAGAATCCGCGCTCTGATTTTATGGCACCGTTTGCGGCTCCTCGGGGTCCGCCTTTGGTGGCTACTCTCCCTCCGTCGGTGCCTCCACCCCCGCCGGAATTTTCGGATTGGATGCGGGCTTTTGCTGACGCTTTTCGATCTTCGGTGCCCGAGTCGGCTCCTCCGGTTCGTCCTACTTCACTTTCGGATCCGATCGCGGTTGATTTATTTTCGGAGTTTTCCGAAGATGCATCGATCTCGCCTGAGCAGTCGCCGGTGCGGGTTTCGAGTTGTCGTATTCAGCCGGGGTCCTCTCTTTTTTGCTTCTCCGCCTCACGCTTCGTTGGGCGCTCCGAGAGGCGGGGATCGTCCCTGTTTATCTGGTCAAGATAGGGGGGGGCTCGGTTGATCGTTGGGACACTGGTTCCATCGCTCAGTCGTCTGGTTCAGTTGCGGGGGATGATGCGTCTACTTCCGTTTGTGTCTCTGGCGGCGGATTCGTTAGCCTTGTTTCACAAATATGTGCCCGATTCTTGTGTCGTCCCGGAGTTATCGGCGGGGCTTCCTGTCTTCTAAATCGGACTCTTCAGCGTTTCAGGGACTGTTTCTTCCTGATCTACACAAAGAAGAATTTGTGAATGCCGCAGAAGACTTGTCGTCATCGACGGGATTTCTTAAGCGGCAGGTGGACAAGTACGCTTTCGTTCCTCAGGATGCGGATTTGTATTTGTGTCCTAAACGGGTTTCTCCCAAACTTGTGGCGGTGGCCAGTCGTTTGGGGAAGAAGTTTGGGACTCGTGGTCCTTTTGATAAAAGTGACAATTTGTTGTTTGATCTTTTCTCACGGCTTGCGGTGACTTCGCATTCCATCGAGAAGTATCGTCGGGAGGCTGTGCTCACTTATTTGGGCATTCGACCGCATCAAATTCCAGGACTGCTTCCGCAGATTCCAGTGGCCAGCCCCCACCTTTGTGGAGATAGTTTCACTACTCTACTGCAAGCCGAGATTGATGGTGAGAAGCAGGCTCGAGACCTGTCCGTTGCTTTTCGCGATGTCCAAGAACCGGTTCCTTCCTCCAGACCTCGTAAGAAAAGTTTGAAGATTTCGGGTTCTTTTCGTAAGAACGTCGGCCAGTCTAAGGGCCGCCCTCAGGACTGGTACCCGGCCGAGGAGGAATACCAGGATCGTGGTCGTCCTTCGTCTCGAGGTTCTTCTTACCGTGATTCTTCTATCTTCCCGGACTCCCTTTCGTGGTGGTGGGAAGTCATTCTCTAGATGATGGCTTCCCCCGAGTGCTTGGGTCTTGGGTCGGCGGGCGGCTCCGGAGATTTCTCCCGGCGTGGGAGAAGATCACCAGCGACGCATTTGTTCTGTCGGTGGTACGAGAAGGGTTCTTCATAGATTTTGTGGAACCTCTTCCGAATGGCGTCCTCCGGAGCCGCTCTCCGATCATGTCCCCTCTTTTTCAGAGTCACATTTCCTCCGAATTCGTGTCTCTGTTAGAGAAGGGGGCAATAGAGGAAGTAGACGATCACCCGTGTCTTTGTTTGTCGCCGGTGTTCGTAATTCCCAAGTGCTCGGGTTCTTTAAGAATGATTCTCAACATGAAGCGGTTTAACCTTCATTTGGGAAAGGTTCATTTCCGAATGGATCATCTGGCAACCATCCTTTCTTCATTGAATCCCGCAGACGTCGCGGTTTCTTTGGATCTTCGCGACGCTTATTTTCATGTGCCGATACATCCGCGGTCGCGGGATCTTGTGGGGTTTTGCCTTCCTGGGCAAATTCTACCGTTACAGAGCGCTCCTGTTCGGTTTGCGCCCTGCTCCTCGGATTTTCACGAGAGTCGTGGCGTCAGTCATGCTGTTGGATCATATGCAGATTCTGATCAGCACGACTCAAGATCTCGGATTTCTCATAATTTGGGAGAAATCAGAATTCGTTCCGACTCGCACGCCGTCTTACCTAGGTGCTCAGCTGGACATTCGTCATCAGCTGGCTCGTCCCAGGCTCGACAGGGTCGAGACGATAGTCAGGACTGCTCGGTCTCTGAGATGTGCACGTCGGGTGAAAGCCGAGTGTTGGCTTCAGTGGCTAGGGTTTCTCTCCAGTCTAGTCGACATGCTTCCAGATTGTCGACTATTGATGAGTCCCTTCCAACTCTTTCTGTTGGAGTTTTATCAGCCGAGCGTGAGTTCTCTTTTGTCGTAGATCCCCCTGTTGTCCAGAATCAAGGGTCTTCTAGGTCCTTGGCTTCGTCGTTCCTTCTTCCTTCAGGGCAAACGCTTCCGAGTTCCTCTCCCTTCCGTGACCGTCACCACGGACGCGTCGCTGTTGGTTTGGGGAGGTCATTGCCAGGGGTCAATGATTTCAGGAGACTGGAGTCATCTGGACTTTCTGCCCCACATCAATGTGTTGGAACTCATGGGAGTGTTTGCTTCGCTTCGTCACTTCCGTGCTCGTCTGGTGGGTCGTTCGGTTCTGATTCTTACGGACAACGTATGGGTGATGGCGTACATCAACAGACAGGGAGGCACTCATTCTGTGGCTCTGAACGAGTTGGCCTCTCAACTCTGGGCGTGGTGCAAGGGGGCGAGGGTGTTCCCGATTGCATCACATATCCCGGGCGAAGAGAATATCTTAGCGGACTTTCTCTCCAGAGGCAAGTGCTTTCCCTCAGAGTGGACTCTGTCTCCGACTGTCTTCAGGCAACTGGGGAGAGTGTTCGGTGTTCTCGACATCGATCTCTTCGCAACTTCGTTCGACCATCGTTTTCCTCGATATTCTCGAGAGTCCGGGAACCAGGAGCTTTTGCTCTGGACGCTTTCGCGATCCCGTGGAGGGATGGAGGGCTTACGCCTTTCCTCCGTTCGTGTTGTTTCCCCGTGTGCTCTGGAAGATCAGGGAAGATCGAGCGATGATGATTCTCATAGCTCCTTGGTGGCCGGCGAGGTCGTGGTTTCAGGACCTCCTGACCCTCCTGGTGGGGACTCCGTGGTCGTTGCCGTGTCATCCGGATCTGGTGTCGCAACCTCTGTCTGGTATTCTACACCAGCGGCCGGAAATCCTCCGTCTGACCGCTTGGCGGTTATCGGGAAGAGGGCTCGTTCGTCAGGTTTCTCCGAACGTGCTGCACAATTTCTAGTCCAGAGTAGACGAGAGTCGACCAGGACGGTTTACAACTCCTGGTTGGATGCTTTTCACACTTGGTGTGAGGAGGTGGGCGTCGCCCCTAGAGAGGCGTCTTTACCTTCTATTGCTGACTTTCTGATCTCTTTGTATGACAAGGGGAGAGTTCTGTCAACGATTTGTGGCTATCGGTCTGCTATAGCTGCGGTTTTGTTTTCGGGGTTTGCCGATGGTACTTCGGTTTCTTCTGCTCCTCAGCTAGCGGCTCTTTTGAAGTCTTTCTTCCTTAAGAGACCCTTCTTCAGACCTCTGACGCCAGTGTGGAGTTTACCCAAGGTTTTGGCACTCCCTTCGAACCGCTGTGTTCTGCGACGCTTCTGCTTACTACGGTCAAGACGGTTTTTCTCATGGTAATCACTTCTGGTCAGCGTAGGAGCTCACTTCATACCCTTTCAGCTGCCCCTGGGCATATCCGCTGGGAAGGACGTGGGGTTCGTTTGATTCCCAAGGCTTCTTTTATTGCTTAGAATCAGTCTGACACGTCGGGTTCAGTGGAAGTGGTGCTTCATCCCTTGTCGGATTTTTCTTCGGTCTTCGGGGACGGACTGTGGTGTCCCGTTCGCGCCCTCAAATGGTATCTTTACAAGACGAAGCCTTTTCGCAAGTCGGATCAGCTCTTTCTGGTTTCTCGAGAGCCACTTTCGGCGGCATCTCGGGATACGATCTCCAGGTGGTTAGTCTTGGCTATCAAGGCTGCGGGCCCTGAGGCCTTGACGCCTGGCAGGACTCCTCGTGCCCATGATACTCACAGTGTCAGTACGTCTTGGGCTCTTTTCATCGGAGTTTCAGTTCAAGATATCTGTAAAGCAGCTTTTTGGAAGTCTCCAAGTTCTTTTACTGCTTTTTACCTCAAAGATGTGCCCGCGGGCGAACGAGCCTTTGTGGTCGCTTCTCTGAAGGCGGCTTCGTCGTCTATTTCTCATTAAATTGATGAGTTTGCTTGGTTTTTACCACCCGGCATTAATCTGTGCTGGTCTTTAGCAAAGTAGAATAGGTAGATACGTTGATTTATTGATGTAAATCATGAAAATCAGTATTGATTTTATTATTTACGATATAAATCTACGTATCTACCTATTTTCCCTCCCTCCATCCCCAGCGCCTTTACCAAGGTGTGTCCTAGGGAACTCGTGATAAGAGGAAGAGGTTACGTTGGCGGCGCTCGGACGCAAGGGTCACGGAGGGCGCCATTGGTCGGGGGGGTATGAGCAATTTGGCGATGTGTTTTAAGTTTCGGTTATGCAATGTTGAGGTGCAACAATAGCAAAGTAGAATAGGTAGATACGTAGATTTATATCGTAAATAATAAAATCAATACTGATTTTCATGTTTGGAGCTAGAACGGCATTTACTCATATATGTACTATTGCACTGAGTTAACGACCTTAGAGCCATGAACAGTTTACAGTCAATCTCTCTCATTTTGTTCTGCCAAGGGCAGGTCTACACACCGGAGCCCTCTTTAGTTCTTTCTCCACCCCCATTTTCTATCTTCTAGCCTTCTTCTGTATCATATGATCTGTCATCTTTCAGGTCTGAGACCTTCCAATGATCCAATTTTTCCTCCATCTCCAGAACAGATGATATGTGATTAAAAAATCTCCATAAGTAAATCTCACTTTTACAATGAGAGTCTTTCTTTCCCTACCACCCCCATGTTTATTCTGAGGTGAAAACAATCTATATGATAACTGTTTAACTATTATTTTAATGCCCCACTGTACTACTTGTACCTACTTGCTCCCTCTATACAGAAAACAATGCCTAAGCTATGCCCGTTGGTCCCCCATGATCCTCTTTTTTTATGTTAATTGAGAGCTGAGTTAATGAGATAGCTACCTGTCAGTGACCACACTGGGTGGTCTAATCCCTCCTGGCCAAACTAGTACAGACAGGCTTTAAGAAATTTCATTTTTGTGAGTTGGTGAACTGCCATGTAGCACTACTAGAGGATGGTTTGGTATAATTTTAAAGGGAATCCTCTGGCTCTTCTCTTCCACATGAATCATTTTATAACATGCATTTATGGAGCGAGTATGTACCTGACTTTCCCTTTCGTTTTTTTCTGAGTTTTGTTCATGTTTCTGTAGATGAATCTAGTTTTCCCATGTTGCTCATGCAGAAAGATGCTATGTTGTTCAAGATGAACATTAGGGCTATCGACTACATATTAACCCAATTCAGTGATGTGTCACAGAGTGACACAATGTAATTGATCATGACAGCCAGTTGGATGTGTGGGGATATCGTTAAGATATTGAATTGGTGCAAACAGTCCACTACATTATAAGAGAGAGTGTAGAGTAATGCAAGTTTCACAAAAATTTGGAAATACAGTTGGAAAATGAGCAATTAACTTGATTCCCAAATATAAAGTTTTAACAGGAATGACAAAATTTACACATGACACATACATTTTAGAAATTCAATGTTTTTATTTTTATTCACCTTTTCTTTTTCTTATCACTCTACTTGAGTAAAAGTGAATGAAGAGTTGCATTTGCTGCTTTAAAAAAAATGATTCTCTATTGACCAAATTGTGAAATCATAGAAAGGTATTTTAGACTTGTATCAATAAGAGCCTACAAAGGATAAAGCTCAATATTTACCTTGAAACAGATTTTGTAGTACCAAACAATTAGGGTAACATACCCATATAGCAGATGTTCATGTCCACATAATTATAAGTGAGAGAGAGAGAGAGAGAGAGAAAAAAAAAGAGAGTGTATTCTTAATTTTGAATTTGACATTAAATTAAGAATTAAAAACTCTGGTATTATCCCTTATGAAACCTGCAGACCTGCTCAGTTTCACCACACTCTTCTTATATAGCATAGAAGCTAAGTAGATGACAATCACCTTATTTCCTTCTGGATTGGGGATTAAATTTGGCAGTCGGAAGTTATTAACGGAAGTCAACATCCCACCCGTGACTGATCCAATCCTTGCGTTCTTGCAGGTGTCCCAAAGAGCCATTAAAGGTTATATTTAAAGTTTTAGGGCTGAGCTAGAAATAACGAAAACTGGAAGAAAAAAACACTTATGTATTCATGAACATTTAATTGCAGAATGCAAGCAAACATAAAGTACCTACATGTACATTGCTGCTACTACCCATAAAATGCAAATTAACTTCAGCATACTGAATAATTGTTTTTCATAAATCTGTCAAAAAATTGTTTTTAATCCAAAAATATCCATATTAAATAACAATATACCAGTAATGATTTTTGACAGTTTCAATTATTTTCAATCAGAAACATCCTCTTTTGATAATTCAACAATTTTTCTCTCCCAATTTTCCTCTTGTTTCTTCCTCTCCCATTATTTTTCTCTCTCTCTTTTTCCCTTTTCTATATTCCCTGTCTTTCCTGCCTTCATCTTTCTCTCTATCTCTCTCTTTCTCTTTCTGTTTCTCATTCTCATAGTTTACTATCATCTCTTTCCTACCTCTTCTCTTTTCCATCAACCCCCTTCTTTCTTTTTTTATCTCTTTTTTCTTTCTTCCTCTTCTTCTTCTTCTCCTTCTTTCTCTCTTCTTTCTCTCCAAAAGGCACCATCTCACTTTCTCTGTTCTACTTCTTCACTTCTCCTCATCTCTCTACTCTCACCCCTCTTGATAAATACAACCAGGCATATTCAGGAACATCATGTTATCATCTGGTTTCTATTCCGTGCCTTCTTCCCAATCCTTAAGCCAGAGATTATGTCTCAAATCACCATCATATTAATTACTCAACTGATGAATTCATCAGACTCGTCTTGAAAACTTGTTTATGAGTGTCTCCTAGTAAAGGCCACGATTAATTGATTTTGTTGCTGAAAAAGTTGTCTTGTGTTTTTCAATAAAGACCACATACAAGCTGTAACCTAATTAAGTAATTAATTTATAATGGATTCCAAGTGTATCTAAAATTCAAGCTGTAACTTAATTAATCAATTTACATGTATGATGCACTTCCCAGGTGTGTCTTAAGTATCATATGATATGGAAGTGCCCAAATGTCAGTCAGAGTTACACTTTTACATTATGTGACTCCGATATATTACATTTCATACACAAATTTACCAAGATATATTGATTTTTATTTTTAAAGCACTTGCAGGTATGTAGCTTCTCTCTGAAATATTACATGCAATGTTTTTCACAAAAGTTTTCAAGTTGGGATAATTTGTGAATGATATTTGTTTTCATTGTAGGACTAGCATCTCCCGGACAACTGCCATCTAGAAAATAACCTGATCCCCCCCCCCCTTCCCTCTCTCTCTCTCTCGCTCTCTCTGAGGTACCCCCAAATTTCATTACAGTTTTCTTTATATGGCCTTTTTTATAATCTCAACTTTATCCCATCATCGTGCACATCTGGGAAACTTGCCAGTGAGTATATCTCCAATTATGGCTTATGATAAATTGATTGCGTGCAAAGCTGGAAATGTTGTCTCTGCTGATCGGTATTAGGAGTCTACTGGGACTTTAATTTCATTAACCAATTAGTGTGCTATGGGCTCTAAGGGGCTATAGGGGCCAAAAGATAATAACTTTATACAACATTATATTAACCAATAAAACCATGACTCTGAAATGAAGTGATGCAAAGGCAGTCAAAAATATTATATATTCTCTCTACATAAAACATATTCACAAACACTTTCAAAGAAATTCAACTGAAGGACAAATTCGTAATGTAACCAAATTTAAAGTGCCTCGATATGAATTATTTCATTCATCTGTTACTATTAATAGTATTTCAATGGAAAGCAAATTGAATATATTACATGTTGCTAGGTATGGCAAGCCATGTTTGTCCTACCTAGTAACAACTAATGTATGCAATTACAAAAATGGCCTATTTCTATACTGATCTATTGAATATCCCATAGAATCATGTTTAGATTCTTAGGTTTAATGTTAGGTGATGGATAAGGCCTTTGAAATCGCTTTGAGTTGATTTTTTTTTTTAAATTGTGAAGGTGTCGTGTCCCGTTTCATAATTTCTATTTCCTTCAGAGAGATGAGACTAATCATTAGCCCAAATTGTCGTCTGGCAGATGTGAAAATAGAAAGATGGTGTTCATTCTTTATATTTTATTTTCACGAAATTTATCTGAAATTCAGTTTGCAGTTTTGAGTTGCAGTGGAGTTTCACATAATCCTGAAAAGTATGATTCAAATGATGTTATTTCTCATGCAAAACATAATACAATGAATAGTTATATTACAAAAACATGCAATGAAATGACAAATATAATAGAAAAAGCATGAGAAAAGAGGAACTAACTAGAAGAGTAAGGATTCAGTAAGCCTATTTTGTATCTGAATTTTGCTTAAAAATGAGCTTTACATTTCCTGCCCCACCTTGTCCTCTCCTCCTTTAAATGGATTCCAAATATCCTTAGCGCACCTTGTAAAACAGATGTTAAAACAAAAAATGAGGCCGTTTCCTCAGATTTCAGACTTCAGGAAATGTACTTTCTATAAACATGGAACCTCCGTGCTATAGGTTAAAGAACTTCATTGCATCACATAAAATTGGGAGGTGCCGTGGTGTAGTGGTTCATACACTTGACTCTCAACCTAAAGGATGAGGGTTCAAATCCCAGCCTGGCACTAACTTCCTTTGGCAAGACATCAATCAACTTTTACCACTCTCCACCCAGGTGTTGAATGGGTGACCAGTAAGATGAGAAAGTTATTGTAGTTTGCTCAGCATTGTGAGCGTCTGTAAACTTGGCGCCTGGCTGGAATGCTCCCCAGGGAGTGGAGAATGTGCATACATTGTATGCGGGCATGACTGAATCCGATGACAGGATTGATAATATATCCATTAAGAGCTTAGAGACACCATGGATGAATTAAACACTACGTAAACTCTGAATATTATTATTATTATATTTCTATTTCTGGATGTTAGCTGAAATACTTTCAGGATGACCCATTTTCATACTTTCACAGTCTCCAAGCATTCCTGTCTCAAATCTTCTGTCTCTGTCAAGTTCAAACAGATTTGAAAAATCCTTAGCCCACTTAGTGGAACAGGTGCTACAACAAAATATGGTCATGTGACCACTCAAATGAGGTCAGGTGATCACTTTGCACTATTCTAGGAGGAGGTCTTACCATGGAGGTCTAACAAAATGTCTTTCTAAAGAAAATGAAAATCTTTGATAGCCTTTGATTCACACTAGGAAAAATTCATACGGACCTTGTATTATGAATATGAAGTGTTGTATAAAGAATCTTTTCTATGTAAATGGGACAAGAACACGCGATAAGGTATCATATAAAGAAACATTGTATTTATAAAGAAACTTGTTTTGAAGAGGTCTGTTGATATGACAGTTGGCCAATCAATAAACCGTGCTCACATTATATATATATATATATATATATATATATGACAAGCCAAAGTGCAGGGGCATAGTGGCAAGTGTGGCAGCCCCCACCCCCCTCCAATTTGCTAAAGAAAAATCATTTGATACATTCAACATTTTTGTTGGCTGTCACAAAACTAAAAATTTGATGACTTAGCCGATTAGCTGGCAACACTGCCTAGGTTTCTCTAAAATATTGATAGATTCAATATTTTCAAGACCTTCTGGTGTTTGTTTTGTTGGTGTCTTCCTCCAGGAAGCCAGAACTAACTTACTCCTCCCCTTTTTAAGGTCATCGTTCTTATCGCAAACAGAGCGTACAAGTCCCATTCACATCAGATAAAAGTGTGATTTTAATTCAGTGTTCTCCCAGAGTTTTACATTGTATTCAATATTAAAAACTACTATGGCAACGTAAAATCATTGTGAATATATCACATTTAGATAATATACTGTAGCTACACATTAGATATGATAAAATATTGGAATATTGCTAACATTATCACCAGTGTAAATGTATTTCATCAAAGCTATGTTCCAACTTTACCTTAAAGCCTGTGTGCACTGGTTTGACCAGGGGGATTAGACCTCACTGCAAGGTCACTGACAGGTGATTATCTCATCAAATCAAATCAAATCTCAATTAACATAAGAAAAAGGGGATCATGGGGGACCAACAGGCACCGATTAGGCATTGTTTGCGATATAGAGGGCGCAAGTAGCTATAAGTAGGACAGTGTGGCTTTAAAAGCTACCATAGTAACATAAAATCATCCCATTGAGATACTGCAGCTACACATTAGATATGATGAAATTTTAAGATATCAGTAACATTTTCCTCAGTTTAAAATATGTATCTAATGAAAGCTGTGTTCCTACTATCCCTTTAAACAAGTTTTACAGAAAATTAGTAAATGCTTGGACCCTTGTCAGAGTCAAGTCCAAGTTTGAGTGTGAACATGGATCATGTTGAAGTGATCAGCTATCATTGCCAAAGGTTAAAGGATGTGGATGGCGCCTGTACTGGTGTGCAATTATAAACATAGCGACTCTGTTTTTGTGTCTAGAGTTTTAAATAATCCTTGTCAACTGATGAGCTGGAAATCCTGGAATACACTTTGAAGAATGTTGATTCACATGTAGAACTAAATAATGAAATGCAAGCACAAAACTACAATCCTCGTTTGAAAACTTTCCTAGTCAAAATGAAATAATATGAAACTGGTTATTTTTTATGGTGAAAAATAGCACAGGAAATATGTTTTGACTATTTTCTACTCTTAATATATTTTTCATCTATCTTTTGTTCCAAATCCTTGGCAAAAATAAGATTTTTATCTATTTTCTATTATTTTCAATAAGAAAAAACAAGAAAAATGTCTAGTTTTTAAGAAAATACCATAAAATGTAGAGAAAATAGCCAACAAAATATTTTCACAATGGAACCTCCCATCTCACCCCTAATTCACAGCAAGCACTTAGTTTTGGAGAGCAAAAATTGTCTATATTTCAAACTCTGTTATTTATAGAATCTCCTTATTAAAAACATAAACATGTATACCATATCCATACACAATCCATATCATAAACATAACTTTTTCTTCTTCAGATCTGCTTTGAATATTTGCACACACTGTCAATAATCCACTCAAGCTGCTGGATTACATTCTAGGTGCAGAGGTCAAGAGCTGATTTGACCTTTGACACATGACCCATGCCCCCTAGCTTCTGTAGAAATGTATTGGGTGTTTACGGATACCATGTTTTGTGCGGGTCTGATCCTGCACGAATTGGTTTAAGCACTGGAATATTGTTGTCAAAAGAGTATTTGCAATTTACAAAAAGACAAGTTATGCAGTGGCCTAATTTCTTTTTATGATCATAAGTTAAGTGTCAAGTTTTGTATAGTAATGAAGGCCTATAATTTCGAAAAATTATAACAGTTTTATGAGACAACGATGATGATGATGACGACGACGACGACGACGACGACGATGAGGAGGAGGATAGTGATGGTGATGAAAGTGATGATGATAGTGATGGTAATAATTATGGTGATGATTATGGTGATGACCGTAATGATGATATTATTCTTAATTTATCAGATCATGAAATCACAACTTCCAGAAGTTCAATCATGTGACCAAATTTGATATGGGAATATTTCCTTACCAGGAGATCAGTATATTTGGCCTCTATTTTTATGCCTCACCTAGCTGAATACATTGTCTGCAGAAAAAAAATTATGGGCTAAAATAATCCCCCCTCTCTTTCTTCCTAACTCCCCACCAACTCCCGAACCCTGCAGTGTAGAAAGGTTATGGATTAGATTCCTGAATCAACACAAGAACCAGTTTGACATAAATAATTTGCCACCCACTTTTTACAAGGCATAATGGGTGTCAATGCAGGGTCATGGATACAGCAGTGAACACTTCCATGCATCTCAACTTTGAGCTCCCAAGAAAGAAAGAAAAAACTTTGAAGTTCAGGTGGTTGTATAAATGTTTCTTAAAAGCAGTCTCTTGAAGGCTTGAAAATGAAAATGAAAATCTATAGCAGATTAAAATCAAATTTTTCATTGGAATCCATGATTTAAACAATTAAACACTATTTCACTGTTAGAGCCGCCTGTGCACCTAAATACCATGCATAAGCAGAAATGCCCAATGTAAAAATGGTAAAATTTTTGGGGGTCCGCTGTCCAGACTTATAATTTGGGTGATCCTGTGTCTCAGACTCGATCCCAGGCACCTGTTAATGTCCAGTCCAGTATTGCAATGGGCCTATTAAGTGTAAATTCTCTTCCTTCAAATAAGTAAAAAGAAATAATAATGACATGTTATTATTTCATACCAATGTTTTATTGCACTCATTTTTTGGTAGGTGTCCTTCATACTCTGAGGTCAGTTTGTGAAAAAATGACAAGCATTGGAAATATTAAAGAATTGAATTACAGATAGACAATTTTATTGGGGGGGGGCAGGGGGAATGTTTAATATACAGAATACCTTTCTCTAGCCAAACCCCTGGGTATACATTCATTTACTAGCCCATGACTGGACAAGTTATATGAAGATTCAAGCAAGTGGCAACAGCAACACCTGTATAGGTTATATTTGGCTTAGCAATTTTCTAACTTTTCTCTTTGATTTTTGTGTGTCATTGATCAAGCCATTTTATAACCTGTCATCTTACTTGTGGTCAAGCCAAGTGACACTATCTTCCGTCAATTTCCTCAATTATTGGATTTAAGCAGCTGCTGCCAGGGATTTGATGTGTTCAGGTCCATCCATCAGTTAATGTTTCATCAGTTGTTTCATAAATTGTTATAACATGTGTGGTGATGCAACATCTGCTCAGATTCAAGATTCAAGTTTTATTGCGCATATAGCTATACAGAAACTTGTATTCCATTCATGTGACAGGCAATGTTAACATAGACATAGACTGCTAAAGACTATTAATTGTCAAAAGTTCATTGTATAGGATTAAGGTTATGGTTGCAGGTGGGATTCAGATCACAGGTTAAGTTCTAGTGTTAAGGTTAGGTATAGTGTTTGGTTAAGGGTTCAAATTATAAACTCTTTATCAAGTTTTTGTTGAAAATTATGCAATTATGCTCAAACAGGCACTTCTCTATACGACGTTCAGACTAGTGCAAATCGTACAATTATAAATCCTGTTAGTCTGAACGCAGCGTTAGACTTGCACTTTAATGGTTAAAATATAGTTTTTTTTAAGTTTACATATTTATTCTTTTATTCTTTCCATATCACCCCTGCACCTGGACTACATCTGTTTGCTTGTCAGGAGAAATAATTCTAGATGATCTTGTCTAAAGACCAGATCTGGTTTGACAAATGCTAAGTCTATACCCCTCCACCCCCTTCATTTGCCCCGGCACTGGTGTCCCCATACCTGACAATAGACCTATGTACCAATTCTATGCATACTTTATAATGAAAACAAGTAAATTTCTGCAAGTTCTCAAAAGCTTGCCACTAGCTTGGTAGACATGTCAACAAATCAACAACTAATATGTACATTGGGATTCCATTATGCCAAGTAGGGGAATAGAATAGTTAGTGAATAGGGGATCTGGAGAGTCAACATGCATAACTTGAGATTAGTAAAAGTTCCATTAAAATCACAATTTATGCTGATTCCTTGGAGCAGTCTTTATATACAGGTTTCACTGTAATTGATAATCATCATTGACTTGCACTTTTATTGTAAAATATGATATGAACAAAGTCCATTTATGTATTCAATTGGCATATCTCCTGCACCTGTACTACATCTGTTGGTTGTCAGCAGAAATAGGTCCGATGATCTTGTCAAAGATGGCAATCTGGTTTGGCAAATTACTAGCAGGCATGCAAACTTTGGGGAACAAACTTTAGGGAACGGCTGCCAAACAAAATCTGCATCGTTGGTTAATCTCAAGATGGCGTGGAGACCGTGGTAGAGGGCTTGTTGGTATGTGTTGCCATGGTGACGATTTTGAGGATCAGAGGATGCTGATGTAATAAACATGAAGATTACATAAAAGGAAACATTAAAGAGTACCAATCACCAAAACAGGATTTTTTCTTAATATAAGAGGTTATATTCCTTGAAAACTTACAATGGTATTTTTAACATATTATAATTCAAATTCAATTTCAACTTGAACTTTATTCCACTAATTCGAATCCCCATATATCAAATATTTACAGTTACAATAAAATACCTAAAATAATTAGAATGATGGAAAATAAGTTGTTTTTTTTTGTAAACATATTTGGAGAGCAAAAGCAAATTCAAAATGGCTAGTAAGAATGGAAAAAATGATTTGTCATGGACAACTCCCAGTAACAAAGAAAGATTTATACAATTCATAAAGAAATACATACAATTGCATATCCAAGGAATATAAATATATGCTATAATGTGGGTTTTTTGTTAACAACAGTGAGAAGGGGGAGAAGAATAAGAAGAAAAGGAGAATGAAAGTAGAGGAGGAACAACAACAAATACATCTATCAATTGACAAAATTATGGATTGTTATCAGGAATAAATGAAAACAACGAAGAGCATGTTTTTTTTTAATGCTAGTTGAAAGACAATTCTATTTTATGACAAAATTACAAATCAGGTTTTGACATAATTATACACATATGTATGTTTCGGATCCACCAGCTCATATCATTCATCACTACATATTTTTGAAATGTAATGCTGCCACAAAATACACAAACCTTGCCAAATTGGCAGTCTCATTGTGGAGTATCATATTATATATTAAATTATGTCAGCTGCATTTATTCAATTTTCAAGAGTTTTATTTTCTGGGCTCCTTGTCTGTCAACATGGTTGTTCTGCCAGACAAATCTAATACAATTTGTAACATCCTATTCAACAAAATGAAAATATTTTCATTGCCAAAATTGTGACTGAGCTTAAGGCTTCATGGCAAGGGCCGAGACAGTTTCTCACTTTCTGTTTTGTTGTTGTTGTTGATTAAATGTATATACCAGGGCCCCCTTGCATAAAACTTAACACTGATAGTAACTTTGCCATATCAACTACCATGGCAACACCACTCAATAACCAATCAAATCAAGGTTTCCATTGAATATGGCAAAATTACAATCTAAGTTTTATGCAACGGGGGTCAGTTGGTAGCATATTTGTTGTAGGTTTTATCTTTCCCTAACTTTTCCCCCCTCTTATTAACTCTTTTACTTCTCACAAATAATCTCCCTAAGCCACATATTATATATCATGTAAAAGATAAAACAAACACTTCAAGATGTGATATTTATCTGTACTGGTGTCAAAAGGGTTTTCATGGAACTTATCTAGACCAAAAAGTGGGAATTGCCCATATTTGGCACCTAAATGTTAAGTTATCATATTATATAGCATTATACTTCTTGGGCAAATTTGTCTAATAATCCTCTTTGTTATCTCCTCTTTTATCTTTACTCAGACTGACTTTTGTCATATACGTCACTCACTTCTGCTTCAAGCAACTCTAGGGGGCGTTCTTCTCAGCATACGCTTCTACGCAACTGGCCTCCAGCCACCAATTTTCGCCCCCGCCGACAACCCAGCATCAGTTTCACCGAGTCTTCTGACACGAACTCTGACCTTTTTGTACCTCCCAGCATACAATGCGTGGATGCTGATGTGCCCAACGCTACTGAGCTTTGATTGGTCGATGGAATCTATACCGCTCATTCAAACAATAATAGATCTGCGGAATTTATGGAGTATTGGTCTGTATGCGACATTGGCAGTTTTGGGATATCTTTCATTCAAAGAACTTGATAATCTCCATGAATTAAATACACAAAGTACTGTGAGATTAAAGATTGTGCCTTGTAGAAACGACACTGCTGGATGCACCAGCTACAGATATCTTGAGCAAAACTCAGCTTCATCGTGCAACGGTGTTACGCAAAAGAGCAATGGCAAAGAGATTAAATCTATACGCAACGGGCATATGAAGAAGAGCTGCATACCCCCAAAAAGAGAGAACAATAACTTGTACCAACGCAGCTACAGTTGTGACATAATCCGGAAGCGGCACTCGCGGTATTGTTCGTGTAGTCCCGAGCGATGCGGGCGTCGCTTCTCAAGGAGCAGTAGCACCAGTAGCAGCGGGTCGATGAGTTTCAGCGACGAAGACGTCGTCGAGCGGACAAGACTGCTCAACGTCATCATCGTCGCTACGTCTTTTCTCATCTTTCCTTTCCTCCCCGCTACCAACGCTCTCTGCTACGTCGGCTTCGTGATCGCGGAACGCATCCTCTACATCCCAAGCGTCGGCTTCTGCTTGTTGTTGGCAGAGGGCGCTAGTCAGATCTGGCAGAGGTCTTCTGACTTGGGACGTAAGCTCCTTGTTGCGCTGGTCATCGTCCAGTTGTGTCTTTTTAGCGTTAAAACTGTTCTCAGGAACCAGGAATGGCAGACAGAAGAAACCCTCTACAGAGCAGGCATCGAAGTCAACCCACCGAAAGGTAAACTAACTTTCAATCCCTAATCCTCATATGATTTGATTGTAATACCATCATCATCATTGATTATTACTACCAGCCAGTGATGTTAGTTCGTATTGACATTGCATACAAATGATAATTAGAAATTTCACGAAAAAAGGTGTAATATTTTAGGGGGATGTTCATGAACATTAATATGTTTGTGAACATCCTCTAAAACTACCCCCTTTTTAAAGATAATGTATTTTTTGGGTTTTATTGAGCAAGAAATTTCACAAAAACAAAACACTAAATTTTGAAAGGACAATAAATACTTCATGTCATTAATTTCATTTCATCATTTACAGTTAGGGTATATATGTTAATTATTAACTGATAATTACTCACGGATCTGCATACAAAGAAATCAACACAGCACGGGAATGGGGGAGGGAAAGCCCCTGGCTGTATTGGTTTTTCAGCAGTGCCATAACTGAACACTAGATGGCGCTATTGCATTTTTGATCCATCCCAGTTCAAGCTTTCTACACATCTATTCCTTTATTTATTTCCCTATTTTTCTCCATTTTTCCAGCTCTAGGGAACTTGGCCAATATTTATAAGACTGCAGGTAGGATACAAGAAGCTGAAGATGCTTACCGGAGGGCCCTGACATATCGCCGGAACATGGCGGATGTGCACTATAACCTGTAAGTCCAATCAAAGTGGATAGAAGAGTGGGATGTACATGTACATATATTTGGTCATGATATATTAATTTGTTCTTATTTTATAATAATTATAATAATTTGTCAATTGGTGCCAGTTTTGTGCTGAATTGCATGTGTGACAAACAAGTGACTACGCAGAGAGGCAAAGAAGGCAACTGCAGTGTTAATCAATTTAAAACTTGTATTGAATCAGTCTCTCATCTTTTGCTTCAATTTTGTTTTTCATTCTACACAGAGGTGTACTAAAACAAGAAGTTGGCAGATTTGAAGAGGCTATCGACTGCTACCAGCTTGCTATTAAATGCCGTCCACGCATGTCAAGTAAGTTCAGTTCAGAATTATTCTCACATTAATTTTACACTCAAACCTGTCTTACCCATGTTGCTTTCTAGAGGGTGGCACACAGATCTGTCTATATGTCACCCTCTAGAAAGAAACATGTGTTGTAGAACTTGACCTTTTTAGACAGGTTACAGGTTTGTATTGATTTGATAGATACAAATAAGTAATCAGATTTGTTTATGCCTACTACACAATTTTGAAGAATTAAGTGCATACCACAAAGATCTTTATTTGAAGTGTAACCATTTGTTCATATTGATATTTTCCATTGCATTTGTATTGATTTGATTGATCCAAATAAGTAATCAAATTTGTATATGCCTACTATACACTTTTGAAGAATTTAAGTGTATACCACAACAAACTTTAAAGGTAATACAAAGTTTTGGGAAATTTTGAAAATTGGGTGGATAGTGAATCTTTACAATTTTGATATATTTGGATGCCCCTATGGATGTATTATAAGCACCAGAAAAATTAACCCCGAAAACACTTCTGTTTTTGAGAAAAATTGAATATAAAAATTTACCGGTGCTCCCGGTAAATTTTGATAAATTTCAAATAGCGCCTACGGCCGTACAATGGTAGCTGCGACCATGAAAATCTCAGAATATGTAGTTGTGATATATAATTTCCAAACGGGAATAGCTAATCGGTCGATTTTAGTCAAGGAATATTGTTTCATAGCTAAATTGATATCTCGACCATGAGAGGGAGCTATACAACATAAAGAGTTTATTATTTATAATTTCATAACTTTAGACTCGATTTCAACCGGGACAACGATCAATGAATATTGTAGGACCGCATATGCTTCCAATATGTTATTTTATTTCATATTTCGTCGTTCGAAATTACATGAGATCCCGTCGCGCATGCGCAGTCAATTCGCCGCGCAATTGATTTTTACCGGGAAAGTAACTTTCCCTCAGCAGTCAAAATACCTAATTTTCGGCGTTTTTTCGGACCAGCGGTTTCGAAAAAATACAACATTAGGGAGAGAAACTCTCCTTTTTCATGTTTTTTGAAGACTTTTGAGAATCTGTGCTGTTTTTATATCATATATCGAAGTTTTGCTCCGATTTCCACGGACACGATGGCGTCTCCGTCAAGCAGCAACGGCAGCACCAAGCAGAAAACCAGCGGAACGCTGAGCACGGCTAAAGCCGGAACTTCCCCGGGCGAAACCGCCGCGGGCACCTCTACGAAGCCTGAGCCAAAGCGCTCAGCGGCAGTGAAATCCTCCGATACGAAACGCAAAAGTGTCTTGGCAAAGCCTGCCCCGAATGAGTCTAAGAACTCTGGGCCTAAAAAGAAGGGCAAAAAGCCTGAAGAAAAGGAGGACTTCACGGATTTACGAGGAAGACTTGACAAATTGGAATCCTTAATGGAGAGAATGGTGGATTTTTTGCCTTGTCAATCTGCAACTCGCCCCACCGGGGATTCACCGCCGACAGCATGTACAGCTGCGGCGAACGTGAGATTTCTTGAAGTTGAACATGATGATGATGATTTTGAGCATATTGACACTGGAAACATGGGCCAATGCCCTAATTCATATGACATTGGCAGCATGGATGAGGGTGATATCAACGAAACTGTTGCACCAGGTTTAGACCAGGAGAATATGGACAAAGTTCCTGCCCTGGCTCAGAAATTTGCTATCCCCACTGGGGTAGGTGGCGCGATCCACAATGATTTAGCAAAGTCTGCCATGTACCTCATGTCCAACCAGCTAGAGGAAAATGTGTTGGAGGAAGCTGGAGGGAAATACCCTCCTCCAAGCAATTGTACTCCACTGTGTTGCCCCAAAGTGAATGCAGCAATATGGGAAAACCTATCCTCGCAAACAAGAAGCCGTGATTTGAAACTGCAAAGAATCCAAAAGCCCTTGACAAGGGGACTCACAGCTTTTATTCAAACTCTGTCCCCCGATAGCCTATCAGAGACACAACAGGATGCATTGGCATTGCTGTGTAACACAAACTTTGAAATCAACTGCTTACGCAAAGATCAGATTAAGCCAGACTTAAATGCCAAGTACTCACATCTATGCAAACCTGCCACACCAGTGAGTCAGTACTTATTTGGCGATGACTTAACAAAGAGAGTCAAAGATCTTACAGAACAACAAAAAGCTGCATCTGGCGTGGTGCGTGGACAACGTACACCCCGCCCCCAGTACCATCCGTACAGGACGCAAGCGTCCAGCACTTTCCAATACCGCAGACAAGGATGGAACCGTGCCACCGGCACATCACAAACTTTTACAAGTAGCAGGCCCGCAAGTGGGAACTACAACAGGCCTTTTTTAGGCCAGCGAACCCAACGAGGCAGACCTTACAGAGCTCCGCCTCACACCCAGACGATGAGCATGGGGAAACAAACCCAATCCTTCCAGCGGCCACAGGCCGCAAGGAGGAAATAGCTACACCATTACCCAAAGAGGTAAGTAGCACATATGAATATTTTGAGAATGTTAAGATTAATGCTCCTTCTACTTCATGTACATTACAACAAGAATGCATCTCAAATGTGCCTGTTGGTGGTCGATTGATATATTTCTATCGTAGATGGCGTGAATTAACGTCAGATCTTTTTCTGCTATCAGCAGTGCGAGGCTATGAGATCGAATTTGATTATTCGAAAGGGGTTCCCTCAAGAAATAAGCCCCTCTATGGTTACAAAAAGAGCCCTTTAGAAATAAATCAGATTACTAAAGAAATCTTGGCTCTACAAGCAAAAAACGTAATAGAACCTTGCTCATTTGAAGAGGGAGAATTCCTCTCAAACATCTTCACGAGACCCAAGAAAGATGGGGGTACTCGTATGATCTTAGACTTATCAGAGCTTAATAAAAGTCTGAACGTACAACACTTTAAGATGGATAACATCCACACTGCCAAGCACTTGATTTCTCCGCACTGTTATCTTGCATCAATCGACCTCCAAGATGCTTATTACTCCATTCCAGTAGACCCAAATAGTAGAAAATACTTGAGGTTCATGTGGCAGGGTGAGCGCTGGCAATTTGCAGCCTTACCTAATGGGCTCAGCACAGCCCCCAGACTGTTCACAAAATTGCTGAAGCCAGTCTTTGCCGAACTGCGACAAGCAGGTCATACAGTCATAGGATATTTGGACGACACCATAATTATTGGTGAGACAAAAGAGAAGCTTAAAGAGAGTGTGAGTGCAACAACCAAGATCCTCTCAGAATTAGGATTCCTCATTCACACTAAAAAATCAGTGCTCATCCCAACACGTGAACTAGCCTTTCTTGGCTTCATTCTTAACACTGAGAGTATGATTGTTAAATTGCCTCAAACAAAGGCACAAGAAGTGAAAGATATATGCCGTGAATTAATGGGCACGTACCTGCCATCAATACGAATGGTAGCACGAGTGATTGGGAAGGTCATAGCTACTTTCCCTGCGGTTGAGTATGGCCCCTTATACTATAGATCAATGGAAAGGGACAAAATTGCAGCCCTCAGACAAAACAGGGGCCATTTTGACAGAAAGATGAAGTTGTCCCTTGAGGCAAAAGAGGAGTTAAAGTGGTGGATGAACAATGTTTCTATGGCCTCCTCCCCAATTGTTAGGAAAAAACCTGACTTAGAATTGCACACAGATGCCAGTGGCCTTGGATGGGGAGCTACTGACCTCCAGAAGCAAACAGGGGGTCGATGGAATTAATTTGAGGCAGAAAGGGCAAGAAACAATGAAATAAATTTCCTGGAAACCCTAGCCGCTGGGTTGGGGATAAAATCCTTTTGCATGAATAAGCGTAACGTTCATGTGATGGTAAGAATAGATAATACCACTGCAGTGGCTTATTTAAATCACATGGGAGGTTGCAAGTCCACAATGTGTGACAAGATGTCAAGAGAAATTTGGCAGTGGTGCATTTCTCGAAAAATTTGGGTCTCTGCAGCCCATGTACCTGGTCGGCTCAATACTATAGCAGATGAAAGATCCAGGAAATTTAATGATCGAACAGAATGGAAACTAAACAGACAAGTGTTCGATAGAATAGTTTCCCACTTTGGTGTACCAGAAATAGACCTGTTCGCCTCGAGACTAAATGCTCAAGTAGAGAAATATGTCACTTGGCACCCAGACCCTGGGGCTTTTGCAGTTGACGCATTTACGCTAGATTGGAAACCTTTTGCATTCTATGCATTCCCACCGTTCTGTATGATCCCCAAATGCTTGCAAAAAATCAGAGAGGATAAAGCTAGAGGGTTACTTCTGGTCCCTAATTGGCCCACTCAGGCGTGGTTCCCTCAGTTGGTTAGGATGATGGAAGGAGAGCCATTGTTTATCCGGAGGCAAGAAGATTTGCTACTCCTTCCTGTGTTAAACACCACCCACCCTCTTAATGCTAATATTGACCTCCTATGTTGCAGGTTATGCGGCAACACTTTGAGAATCGGGGACTAAGCAGACGAACAGTGGATATCATTACAGCTTCATGGAGAGCATCAACCTGCAAGCAGTACCAAGTTTACATCACACAGTGGCGAAGATTTTGCCACAGCAGGAATACGAGTTACCTCCAAGCCGAGGTGGTAACGTTACTAGAATTCCTTAGTAGTTTATTTCATGACAGGAACCTTAGCTACAGTGCGATCAATACAGCTCGTAGCGCTTTATCCACTTTTCTGATTCTCGTTGACAGTAATCAGACAATGAGTACTCACCCACTTATAACCAGACTGATGAGAGGTGTTTTTCAACTCAGACCTGTCTTACCTAGATATACAGAAATATGGAATATTAGTCCAGTCCTCAATTTTCTAAGAAAATTGTCTCCAGTAAACTCCTTAAACCTCAGAGATTTAACACTCAAAGTATGTATGCTAATGGCTCTTGTATCGGCACAGAGAGTGCAAACCTTGCATATATTGAAGACTAACAAGATGACCCTAAAAGGGGGCTTTGTGGTTTTTCATTTGGATGAACACTTGAAGCAAAGCAAACCAGGAAATACCAATTTTAAGTTTAAATTGGAAGCATATCCTCCTGATAGAAGATTGTGTATCGTAAAATATGTGAAACATTATGTCCAGCGCACATGACTACTTCGTGGGAATGAGAACTCGTTCTTTGTAAGTTACACCAGACCTCATAATAGAGTAACAACTCAAACCTTATCTCGCTGGATCAAGACCTGCTTGCAAAGAGCAGGTGTGGATACAAACGTTTATAAGGCTCATTCAACGCGGGCAGCATCAACTTCAGCAGCTGCCAAGGCAGCACTTCCAATGGACCAGATCCTAGCCCGAGCAGGATGGTCTTCAGAGAAAACGTTCAGGAAGTTCTACAGGAAACCTTTTGAAAACAAGAGAAACTTTACCCAGGCAGTCTTACAAGATAGCACACTGCTTTAAGAACTGCATCATGAGGCTTTTCAATAGAACTGGCATTAAGAGACCAGCTGTCTAATTAATAGAACTGGGATTAAGAAACCAGATGGCTAGAATAAGCTAGATACAGAAACGAACAATGTTTTTGCAACATTATGACGTCTTATATATGGACGTCTTGTATGTGAAATGTTTTGCCACATGTATGAACAGACTACAATAACTGTCAAATATGGTGAGTCATTGGTTAGAAGCATCCAATTCAATCTGCATAATCAGTGTTCACTTTCCATACATGTTGGTTGTTCCAAATGTGGCTACTATGCTTCAAAATCTCATGTAATTTCGAACGACGAAATATGAAATAAAATAGTAAGATTAAACGAGAACTTACCATTTGAAGTTTGATCTTTATTTTATGAATATTTAGGAGGAAGTTATTACATGCCCTCCTCACCCACCCAAACTTCAAACTTAAGTGTAAGTTCCTGTTCCTTACTACTGAGAGTAACCACATTTGTAGCTTTGAATATTGACTGCGCATGCGCGACGGGATCTCATGTAATAACTTCCTCCTAAATATTCATAAAATAAAGATCAAACTTCAAACGGTAAGTTCTCGTTTAATCTTACTAATTTGAACCAAATTCATGACCCCATACCAAAACTTTGTAATACCTTTAAAGAGCATTTAGTGATGCAGAGGCTCACGGTGAATGCGCTCCCAATACTTTTCAGGGTCAGTGACTTATTCCAAACTTTGCTTTGTAATCCTTTATCATCAACCCAGTGGCCCATCTCAATCTGGGGATCGCCTTGACGACGGTAGGGCGCAACGTAGAAGCGGAGGCGGTGTACAGACAGGCTGCTACCTTGGATGATGCGGGACTGAAGGACCCTAGGGGGCAGATGCACGGGGTCGTCTCATCCCTCTTCAACCTGGGACGACTACTCCAGGAGGCAAACAGACATGAGGTAAAGATGGAGAGGGGAAAGATGGAGAAGAGAAAGATGGTGTTGGTATCAAGGGGGAAGG
The DNA here is from genome assembly GCA_035222895.1 of Strongylocentrotus droebachiensis. Taxonomy (NCBI): domain Eukaryota; kingdom Metazoa; phylum Echinodermata; class Echinoidea; order Camarodonta; family Strongylocentrotidae; genus Strongylocentrotus; species Strongylocentrotus droebachiensis. The sequence goes on along the minus strand of JAVYIG010006993.1, from coordinate 77,508 downwards.
AGGAGGATGGTGATGATGATGTTGGTGGTGTAAGAGGGGGTGAGAGACAGGGTGGTGGTTGTGAGAGAGATGGTGCTGATGATGATGATGATGAGGCGAACAGGCATGAGGTAAAGATGATGTTGGTATCAGGGAGGAAGGAGGATGGTGGTGATGGTGGTGATGGTGGTGATGATGGAGTGGAGATGATGAGGTTGATATTGATGATGGTGGGGATAATAGTGATAGCGATATTATTCCTGATGAAACAGGAGATTGTCTCATCCCATTTCAACCTGGGACGACTACTCCAGGAGGCAAACAGACATGAGGTAAAGATGGAGAAGGGAAAGATGATGTTGGTATGAGGGGAATGAGGATTGTGGTGGGGTGGTGATGGTAGTGATGATGGTGATGGTGGTGGTGATGGTGGTGGTGATAATGGAATGGAGATGATGGTGGTGGTGGTGGTGGTGATGATTATGATGATGGTGGTGGTGATGGTGGTGGTGGTGGTGATGATTATGATGATGGTGGTGGTGATGGTGGTGGTGGTGGTGATGGTGGTGGTGGTGATGATGGTAGTGATGATGGTGATGGTGGTGATGGTGGTGGTGATGGTGGTGGTGATAATGGAATGGAGATGATGGTGGTGGTGGTGGTGATGATGGTGGTGGTGGTGGTGATGGTGGTGGTGATGGTGATAATGGAATGGAGATGATGGTGATGGTGGTGGTGATGATGGTGATGATGGTGGTGGTGGTGGTGGTGGTGATGGTGGTGATGATGGTGGTGATGGTGGTGGTGGTGATGATGGTGATGATGGTGGTGATGGTGGTGGTGGTGGTGGTGGTGGTGATGGTGGTGGTGATAATGGAATGGAGATGATGGTGATGGTGGTGGTGATGATGGTGGTGGTGGTGGTGGTGGTGGAGGTGGTGATTGTGGTGGTGGTGGTGATGATGATGATGATGATTATTTAGATTTTGAAAAAGACAAGGTTTATACATCAACAATCAAGCTGTTGATGTATCTTGGCATTTACTTCGACACTGCATATTACCTTTTTTTTACCATTCCAGGATGCCTTGGTTGTGTTGGAGGATGCATTGAAGAGGAAACCAGAATACTACCCTACCCAGAGCCTGTACAACATGCTTGGTAAAGACATCGTCCATCTACCTATTTATTTTGGTATCAAAAGGCCACTTAAGAGTTAGCACTTGTTCAACTGACCTCCAAATATCTCACATCCTTTAAACATAGAAAAGTCGAAATTTGGGCATTTTAGAATAATCACTGCCGAAGTGATGGGGATTCCTCATGAATACCTTTTGTTTTCTCTCTTGAAAGATTACTTTCATGAACACGTATCCAACAGTCCTTTCGATGAGTTTTACAGTTTTGTACAAATAATCTTTATCTGCTCATGTGCAGATAGTATCTCTGAAGTGACTTATTATGTCCACATTATGATATCTTTGTTTCATTTTCGTTTGTATTTGATTTGTTATATTCCCAATTCTTGAAATTGTCTTTTTCCTGTTTTTATCTGGGATTAATATATGAAAATAATTCAAATATGGTATGTCATCTCTCTTGCAGCTCCAAGGGGAGGAAAGGAATTTTCTAAAAGGAATACATAACAACTTTATTTGACTGCTGCTTCTCTTATAAGAAAAAATATGTCTAAGATTAAACAAGATCAAACTCACTAATTTTAACAATGGGCAGATTTGATAGTATTTGCATGTATATTATATTAATGTTTTCTTACCGACAATCAATTTACAATACATTTATCTTTGTTTTGTTTACTCTCTCTTTCACTCTCTCTGTCTGTCTCTCTCTCACATACTCTCTCTCTCTCTCTCTCCCTCTTTACCTCTACCTCTTTACCTCTCTCTCTCTCTCTCTCTCTCTCTCTCTTTTTCCCTGCAGGTGAGACGCAATACAAACTTGGTAACCTTCCGGAGGCAGAAAGCTGGTTCAAGGAATCTCTACACAGCAAAGCAGACCATGTACCCGCTCATCTTACCTACGCTAATCTTCTTGGAAAAACGGTAAGTATGAGAGAGTAATAAATATAGGAAGAGGATATTTTCCTTTTGTGATCATCGCTGCTTTGAAAATCTACACATAAATAAATACTCGAGTCACAATACATAAGGCCATCTAAATTGTACAGAGTATATTATTCATATTTTATGGGGAATTTAATAGTCGATAGGTCATGGTACTAGTAACATAATATATCTTGAAGTTTGTCTTCAGTACTCCTGTAAAGTAAAAAAAAACGTTTGCATCCAAGAAATTTCCATAAATTTTGCAAGTGATCCATATTTGCTGACAATATTAGATTACAGTATTGCAAAATTCCATGAAAATGGCCGTCGTAAAAAATTCATGTTGCAAAGTTCTCTGGTATATTAGGCTCACCGGAAGTATGTTTTTTTTCTTCAACTCGTTAAAAAGTTTGACATTTATTTTCAATAATCATATATATAAATTTCTTTTTTAATTTTAGAATCGAGCTACTGAAGCTGAACGGCTTCTTGAGCGAGCAGTCACACTGGAGCCAGAAAATGCAAACGTTTTTCGTCACTATGGTAAGAACATGAAGTCAATGCGTGGGAAGACCATTTAATTTCTAAGTCTGCGTGAGTGTGCCAAATGTGCTCCTTGGTTCAAAAGGATTAGGATTTAGCCTTCCCTAAAAGAATAAATGATAAGAAATATGTTGTAAAGTAATAACAATGATGACAATGTTTATCATGGCGATGATGCTACTACTGCTGCTACTGCTGCTACAACCACGACAACGACAATGACGACTACTACGACTACAACTACAACTATTACAACTACTACTACTACTACTTTTACTAGGACTATGACTATGCCTACTTCTGCTACTATTACTATTACTACTACTACTACAACTACAACTAATACTACTTCTACTTCTACTACTACTAATTGTACTTTTAATTCTTCTTCTACTACTACTACTACTACAAGAATAAATTAGTATTAAATAGAGAAGAAGTAAACAAAAGATTAATTTCATGTATGAAGATATATGATAAATCATATTATATTTCAATACTAAATTGAGAAGTAAAGGAATAATTACATTTATTCTTTCTTTAAATTTTGTAATAATTCATTTTCCTCTTGTTTCAAACATACCCCCACTAGTCACCGGTCAATATACGGGGGTAAATAGATCTATAATCTTTTCATTTTTTTCTAATCTCAGGACAATTTTGGCATGACCAAGGAGATTACAAGAAAGCCTCTGAGTTCTACCACACTGCCCTCACCCTACAACCCAACGACTTTGAGATAACCTTCAACCTTGCCAACTCACTCCGACAAGCCAAGGATAATGAAGAGGCCGAGGTGTATTACAGGGTGGCAGTCGACTTAAAGCCTGATGTAAGTCATTCATACCAATTTGCATATTATATTGTCTTATGATCTGGGCCCCGTTGCATAAAACTTAGCATTGATGGTAACTTTTCTATCATTGGCAACTACCGTGGTAACAGGGCTCAACAGCCAATCAAAATCAAGGTTTGCATGGTAGTTACCATTGATGGCAAAGTTACCATCAATGGTAATTTTTATGCAACGGGGCCCTGGGGGTGTTTTACTAAGACTAAGATCGACTTTAAGTTGGATTTAACAATGGCAGGCTGTTCATGCCACTGTTTGCTCTCACCGTTTACTGGCATTAGTCTCTCAAGGGATGTACAAATCATGGTAAAAAATCTGCAGGATTTATGTTTGTTAATAGTTCATTATTGAAGGAAAGAATAGTGAGAGCATACAATGGCATGAACGGTCTGCCATAGTTAAGTCCAACTTAAAGTCGATCTTCACTCCCCAGTTGTGTCTTTTTGACAAATGCTTCAGTGATAATTCAGCTCAATGGTAAGATTACTACATTAACCAAACTCTTAACCTCCACCCTGAACCAAACACAAGGCCTAACCTTGACCCTAAACCTAAGATAACTGAGCAAAATTTAGGTACACAAAATGATGCGTCTGGAACACAACTATATAATTGTTGAAAATAGATTTTAAAAATTCACACAGAGGTAAAATCACATAGTTTAGATATGGCGCTAGTAAGCAATCTTGATGAGGCTTAACATTAGCTATACTCTCATTTAGAATTGCCAAAAAAGAACTTATGATGAGCAAAACAAAACTAGAAAAATAGTCATTGCAGACAAGTCTTTTTGTGCCACAATTCATTTGGTTAAGCTGCCTTACATAAATCCAAATCGAATCCTTTATCTCTACTTCTGTGGTCATAGAAAGCCCTGAGCGATTGCCGCCTGAGCAAATGTTGGGTCATCAATGTCCTTGCAATAAATTTGTATATGGTCCCTTAGACTATTCTCGTAATAGGGTTTTCCCATGCCATCTAAATGATTTCAGTATTTTCTGATTAAATGTACAGTGTACTGTATCAAGATGAGCAGAAGATATGCTGAAACCTAATGTTTTCAATAACATCCACAATTGAGGATGCTACTCACTTCTTAAGTGTCTTACAAAATTGAAAAGAGTTTGCTGTATCCATGATTTTTAGCTAGCAACGTAGCACAAAGGATTTTTGTTTGTGACATTGAAAAAGATATTTATTCACTTTTCTTCTTGCATCCAGGTTGCTAATGGCCATGTCAACCTTGGAGCCATGCTGCACCTAAATGGAAAGCTTGAGCAGGCCCAGGCAAGCTACCTGAAGGCACTGTCCTTGAAACCTGATGACCCAACGAGCCTCCAGAACCTCAAGAAACTACGCAACCTCATGGCCAAGAAAACACAAGCAAACAAACAACAAGAGGAGTCGTGAGGAAGCGCAGGAAAGTCACCTGAAGGCAACAGGTCTCCAGAACTTCAGCAAACTGGGTAAACGCAATAAGAGTCTGTGGGAAGACTATATAAGCTACTGGAAGCGATGAGTCTCTAGAACTGTAGGAAACAAGGGAAAATTGAATCTTGAGGAAGCTCAGGAAACTACTTGAAGGTACTGTCCTTGAAACCTGATGACCCAACCAGTCTTCAGAACCTCAAGAAGCTACGCAACTTTGTGGCCCAAGAAAGCACAGGCCAACAAGCAACAACAAGTTGAACTAGCCTAGGAAAGTTCCCTGAAGTCAACAAAGTCTCCAAAACTTCTGGGAAGTGTGAAACACTATGGCTAGGAAATCACAAAGAACAGGCAATAAGAGTCTTGAGGAAGCATAAGCAACCTACTTAAAGCATTCCCCTCGATACCTGATGACCAAACCAGACTCAAGAACCTCAAGAATCTACGCAGCATCATTACCAACAAAATCACAAGCCGACAAGCAACACTAGAGTCTTGAGATACCTGTAAGTACTCCGCTCGAAAGAAGACAAGGAGCAATGACAGTCTTGAGGAAGTCCAGGCCTGCTTCTGGAAGACACTGTCCTTGAAACCTGTCAAGACCCAGCGATTCTCCAGAGCCTCAAGAACCAGCACAGGCCAACAAGCAACAAGAATCTTGAGCTTTACAAACACCTTTAAGAAAATAATCAATCTTATGGCCTAGAAATCTAAAACCACCAAACAAGAATACTCTTGGAGTTACCTCGAGGTCTTGTACTTTCCAAACACTTTTAAGAAACTAATCAATCTCATGGCCTAGAAAACTAAAACCACCAAACAAGAATACTATTGGAGCTACCTCTAGGTACCCCTCGTAAATTCAGGCTACTACTCCTGACGGCAGAACTGCAGAACAGAACAGAACTTCTATGATGAACAACTTATGATTCACTTTCCTAGTTTGTGTAGATCTTGTGCCAAGAGGCCGTGCAAGTGATATATGATATTTCTGTGCAGGTTACAGTTTTACCAAATCTTCCAAATTTGTCATCTACCTTTTCTCATCTCTGTCTTCTATACTCAATTTATTGTGATCAATATTTTATATTGATTTTTGTTTCAGTGAAATCACAAGATTGTTTTAAAGAACGACTTGAGTTTCTACAGAAATCCCATGTGTTCTTGAATCCAACATCATATTGTAATCTTCAGTATATTTTCTTTTACCTTTTAAATATTTTGTATGCATAGTAATTTATGCATAACAGCATTTCTTGTTTGCTATAAGTTTGACAGAACAAAGTGCAATATTTAACATTATATCTATCCACCTATCATAAACGATGTACATACTTTGTCAAAGAATGTTCAATGAATGTCAAATTCTGACAGATTTTGAATTTGTTAAACTCCACCTTATGCATTATTCATTGTAAGAACTCCCCAAACAGAAATGTGGCATGTATAATATGGAAGGAACCAGATGTAACAACTGCATTTTCCATGAAGACACAAATTCAACAAATTTTCAAGCATTCTATGTATTAAGTTATATAGAAATTCAATTTAAAAGCTTCAAATTCTTCATAAGCAAACTACCAGTATATTTTCCACAAAGTCATGTCTTTTGGTTTTCTTTTTGATAAGAAATCACAATTTTATTTGGTAATGAAGACACAATTATACTTTCATCCTTAAGTTTACCTTTAAACTTTGTCTCTAGACCCTATATATGTCCACTAAATCAATGATCTTGATAAAAAAAAATTAAAAAAATAATTTGTACTGGTATCGTATAGAGATTATACTTGTGAAATTTTTAAAGTATATGTAATTTTTATCAAATGTGATTTGAAAATACCAAAATGCATTTGAGTTTGCCTCAACAAATTATTCTGAAATCATATGTTGTTTAATTATATATTGTCTGTAGTGTAGCATTTCTATTTATATGCATCTTTTTACATAAAAATTGTTAATATATGAATGAAAAATGTTTTTCTATAATTGTATTTTACACCGGTAGAATTGTTGGGGAATGATCCATGTTTAAAGTTTAATTTACCTCGTATCAAATACAGAGTTATTGCCATTCTCAAATGAATATATCCTTTTGGGCTATTTGACTTATTTTTTCTTCCATATTTTTTCAGCATTGCCGAAGCAGTTTTAGCCACCTGTACCCACCGATATATGTTTATTCATACATTTTTTGTTCAGGGAGGCATTTTTCTCCAAACTCCTTCCCCAGACTCGGGTTAGGATATGGTATTGGTGCATACTTTTGTGTGACAGGAAGTGATGTACTTTACAAAAGAATTTGAACAAAAGTGTTGATATTGGAAAGAGTGTTTAATATTTCAATCCCACCTCTGCTACTTTGTCATACATCTCTTTCCATGTGTATTATATTAATGATGATAATAATCATAACAAATGTCTTGTATACCCAGGGTTGCCTCATCAGTATAAATACTGCTCTCCCTGAGGGCCCTGCAGTTATATTATAAGTAGACATTCTCATACAACTCCTCACAGAGGCATATTCTTTGCAGTGTTTTTCCTATGACAAAGATTGTGTGATATTTTGATAAATAATTGATTAGAAAATGATATATATGTTAGGATAGCTTTTTATATACTTGATCCCACCACAAATAGTTTATTGTTTATGTTCGTCAAATTTACCTTTTTTTTTACTTAAAACTTGAAACAAGGCTGAGCTAATATTGATTTGGAGCTTTTATGGTTGAAAATAGGGTTGGATACCCACAATTTTTTTCATCAAAATTTGTAATAATAATAATAATATTTAATTTGTATATAGCGCTTAATACAAACGTCTCTAAGCGCTTTACAAATATACTTGTAAATAATGTAGTTCGAGAAGTGCCTCTATTTTCTTATCTATTTTATACAAACTTCTTGTAGGCTGTATTGTTATGTACAACTAAACCTGTGCAATCATTTTTTATTATCACAGTGTAATATTCCACACACATTTTGTTTTGTTCCTTTTTATCGAATTTAAAAGATGAAAAAAAGGTCAATAAACATAAAAATCACTTACTTTTAATTGTGGTACAACTTGTTTGTTGAAAAGACTTTGAATAAAGAAAATAAAGAGAATAATTGTAATATATTGGGAAAAGATGGGGTATATAAGAAAGAGAGAGAGAGAAAGAGAAAGAGAGAGAGATGGGAATAAAAAGATGGAAAAACAATGTATTAAGGCAGGCAGAAAAAGAATGAGATGGGAGAGAAGGAGAAAGAGAGAGAGAGGGGGGGGGGGGGAATACGGGAGAAGGTGAACATTGGGGAGAGGAAAGGCAGGACGAAAAGAGAAATAGGGGAGAGAAGGAAAGAGCTGAAGTGAGAAAGATAAAGGTTACTATTAGGGAAAGAAATAGAAAAAGGGGAGAGAAAGAGAGAGCTGAAATGAGAAAGATGAAGGGTACTAGAAGAAACAGAAAAGGGAGGAAGGCACCACTATCTCTGATCCTCTCTTTCTGTCCCTCTCTCTGTCTCTGTCTCTCTCTTTCGCGCTCCTTCTCCCCCCCCTCTCTCCCCCCCCCCCCTCTCTCTCTCTCTCTCTCTCTCTCCCTGACATCCTGTTTTTATATAGACCTCATTTTTATCTTCTCAGCGGTCACTTTATTGGTCGTATTATCAACTTCTGCCCTGTCTACGGTAGGATGTCGACCAGAAACCCTCCATCAACCTCCCCAAAGTTTACATCTTCCCAGACAGTTTAATGGGCCCTCCCTCTTCCCTCATAAGATCGTTATTACAAGCACAAGCCCCCTAACTTTTCTCTCCCTCTCTCTCTCTCTCTCTCCCCCTCCCCCTCTCTCTTTCTCTCTCTCTCTCTCTCTATCTTTCTCTCTCTCTCTCTTTCTCTCTATCTATCTTTCTCTCTTTATCTCTCTATCACTCTCTCTCTCTATCTTTCTCTCTCTGTATCTATCTATTAATCTTTATATTTTTCTCTACTCGTCATTTGTCACTTGTATTTAGAAAATAAACAATGTCTTAAACACCCCCCAACCCCCTCCCTCTCTCTGTTTCTGTCTATGTCTCTCTCCCCCCTCTCGCTCTCTCCCTCTATCTCCCCCTCTCTCTCTCTCTTTCTCACACACATACATATCCCCCCCTCTCTCTCTCTCTCTCTATATATATATATATATCTCTATCTCTCTCTCTATATATTTATATCTCCCCCTCTCTCCCTCTTTCTCTCTCTCTCTCTCTCTCTCTCTCTCTCTCTCTCTGGAGGTATTACCTCATCATTCTCCCCACCAACCTGGTTAGTTGTCACTTGTATAAAAGATGTCGTAAACACAACTCAGGCATTCCCTGTGTCATTGATCTTCAGGCATCTCAAAATGTCTCTGTTGCCAAGCTGTATGAACATTAAAGGGAAAGTTCAAGATAAAGTGAACGTAAAGGTTCTAATACAAAATACTACGGATCTTTGCTCAAAACTGAGAAAATGACAGATTCATAAATGAAAATGGAAATAAATTAATAAATATATAATACAAATTTTTATATGAGAATGATTATAATGATAATGCAATAAGGATAAATAGATGAAGAAGAAGAAGGAGGAGGAGGTGGTGGTGGAGGAGGAGGTGATGGAAGAGGAGGAGGAGAAGAAGAAGAAGAAATAATTTGAATTTATTGATTTTTGTTATAATGTATAGTCACATTTATATACAATACACTTTATATTAATAGCACGCTATCATAATTAGGTAATCATATCATTTTTCTTCCAAGTTCAGGCCGCTTCTGAGAGTTCATGGTAGTTGTATATGACAACTTCATAGATGCAGGCCTGTGCACAATAAAATGACTCAAGTACTGTAAACAAAATACAGCTCCCACATAGATGCGATACATTTAAAAACTAAAAAGACACAAATCAAGTGTTAACAGAAAATACATAAAAATGTTTCAGCTCGAATGCATAAGAAAACTATTTTTTTGTGTGTGTGTAATTTATAAAAATAATCAATGAAAATTATTTCATATGAAAGTTGTAAAAACTAAAGAAGAGGTAGAGGCTTCACAATTTCGCAACACTACCAAATGAACCAAACCTGCCCAAAGAGTGGTGAACAGGTTTTAGAAAAATAAAGGGTCTTATATTCCCTTTTCAGAATATAGGCATAAATAACTATGCTGAAACTGACACTGAACAAATGAAGGAAGAGACATAATGACTACCCCTCACTTTTCATTGACCGCTGAACGACTTTAATATCAAATCATAATGTTAGTTTGTTTCCTTATTGAGAAATACTCTGCAAACAAAAAACACTTTTGTATTGCAATGTATTCGAGCTCATACATTAAGTTTCTTATAATTTCAGCATATGTTCTTATTAAAAAAAATATAGAGCTTGATTCCAAAAGGAGCTAAATCCAAATTTTATCAAAACTGAGTTTTATGTCTTAAAATAATGGTTTCCTACATGGGGACAAAATGCACTAAATCACATTCTCAAATTTCACCAGGAAGTATGAAATTTTTTAGTTACAATATCATGTTTCATTCCAAAAGGAGCTAAATCCAAATCGGTTTCATTCCAAAAGGAGCTAAATCCACTTTGGGTACTTGTGAGTAAATCACCTGTTTTGTTTCTCCACTTTCCCTTCAGCCATGTACCTTCATGTTGTTATTTATGTTAATGGTGTCGCCCTGGACCAATAATATATGATAAGAAAAAAAACTACCAGTTATTTCTGATATTTACTAAATTATTAAAATTTGTGGATTTAGCTCCTTTTGGAATGAAACATGGATTTAGCTCCTTTTGGAATGAAACGGATTTAGCTCCTTTTAGAATGAAATTGTGATATGCTGTTTACTTTCTTTTCAAAAGGTATTTTAGATGTGATTTCACTGTTATTATTTAAAAGGAAAGGTTTGCTACTAAATTTAAATAAATTTCAGTGACTTTTTTGAGAAAATATTCTAAAATTTCAAAAAATGTAAGTACAATATCATGTTTCATTCCAAAAGGAGCTAAATCCACGAAAAATAAAAATCTAAAAAATAATAAAAAATCAGAAATAACTTCTAGATTTTTTAAAATCATATATTAGTGGTCCATGTTGACACCTTTAACATGTATAACAGCATGAAGGTACATGGCTGAAGGGGAAGTGGAGAAATAAAAAAGGTGATTTACTCACAAGTACCCAAAGTGGATTTAGCTCCTTCTGGAATGAAACTCTTCAATTATGTTGGTGTATGTTTCGGCTGTTTTATGGATATATCATCATAACCCCAAATTACTACCTTTATAATAATACAATGATGATAAGTAATCAGCTTAATCTTCATTGAAGAGTTTAATATCTTCATTTATTTCTTTTTAAAGAGAGAGATTGATTTTGGAGAGGAAGATGTGATTGAAAAATAAAGTAACATTTTCATTCGTCACTTTATACTCTCCATCTCTCTTATGCACTGCATTTCTTTTTCGACCTACGCCCTCTTTCGAAACCCATAGAGAATCTTGTTCCTCCTCTTGTATTCATTGACGCACTTTTCTGTTATGATGATGCGTGAGAAAGGTTCCCAATCTTGTAAACAAACTCTACCAGCTGGTACAGTGAATGCATGCTTTTGCTCGCCATGCATGCTCGCTGGCTTTGCGAGGCGCAGTGCAAAGTCCGCTTACTACAAGTTGAGTAGTCTGCTCTGCTCATGAAATTTCACTTGGAGCTGGATAAAACCACAGCCTCTTATTCCCCCGCATTTGGATTTAACCTGGTTATTCGTCGAATTTGAATTTGAATAGGATATTCACCGTGTAGATGTGAGCAAAGTGGGACAAATTCGCATTTTATATCGTTTGATCGCAGTATCGCGATGGACGAAAGACGTCGGTCGCTACCAGTGGCGTCGGCGGAAACGGGCGAAGCGATGGAGTACACTGCGCCCAACTCCCCCGGCCCAGCTGTGACCACGTTTCCGTCCATCACTGAGGATTCGATCGGATCCCATTCCTCTCTCGCTAGTTCGGATCAAATCGGTCTTCTTACTGACAGGAGCAATGGTGATGTTGGAATACCGAGCCTTAATGGAATTACGATGCCTTTGTCGCCTGATACACCCGTTGTCTTGGGACCAGGGCCAATCCTTGTTGGAAATAAAGCGTCTGAGGAGATACAGCAGATTCTTGCAGTTGCTGGAGCTAGCGCTGCTGTAGCGGCCGCTGCTGGTCAGTCGGCCCAGGAGGACGGGGCAGAGGTTGCGACAGAAGGGGGTAACGATGATGCTGACGGTTCGGATACCATCGATTTTCGATTCACCAATACATTGACCTTGGATCGCTTTGCACACTTCACTATCAAGAAACAGACAAGTTACAGGTAAGAACACGTAAGAACAACAACAACAACAACAACAAAACAGCAGCAACAACAGCACCACCACAAAAACCACCACCACCATCATAAAAAACGGCAACAACACTTAAACATGACCAACAATACCGCTTTGATTCCATCAACAGCAATCAAACCACCTTAACCACCTTTATAAGTTAACCACCACCAGGCACCACAACCACATCACCTCCACCTCCATCACCACCACCACCACCACCTCCACCACCACTACCACCATCACCACCACCACCATCACCACCACCACCTTCACCATCAGCACCACCATCACTACCACCATCATCATCACCACCATCATCATCATCACCACCAGCACCTGCACTACTACAGCTACTATCGTCATAGGCATCATCATCACCACCACCCCCACCCCCACCATCATCATCATCACCACCACCACCACCACCACCACCACCACCACCACCACCACCACCCCCCCCCCCCCCACCACCCCCCCCCCCACCACCACCCCCACCCCAACCATCATCACCACCACCACCACCACCACCACCACCACCACCACCACCCCCACCACCCCCCCCCCCCCACCACCCCCCCCACCACCACCCCCGCCCCAACCATCATCACCACCACCACCACCACCACAAATCAACAAATGTATTGACACGATGATATACATCAACAAAGGAAACAGAGTATATTTTTATTCTAATAATACATGAATGACTTTTTTCAGCCATAACATCTTTTAAAAGTTTTAATGAAACATAGAAGGTTTTTTTTTTTAACAGTGACAAATCCAAAGTTTTACAATAATAGCCAAATTACATTACTTTTTTTCTTAAATATTTTAGATCATATTTGATCTCAATACTATTTTGAATTAGCCAATCGCACATAGAGAATTATGATAATAGAAAAGAAAAACAAAAACAGAGCAGAGGGTGAGAAAGAATTATGCCGAGAATGTGAATACAGTGAATGAATGTATAAAGGATATCAAAGATACTTTAAAAAAGGAAGAAAGGGTAAAGAGGACTTGAAGGAAATGCATGTTAGGGAGGAACAAAATGATGTAAACAGGATAGAAGAATGTGAACAAGGATACAAATGAAGAAAAAAAGGAATGAAATGATTGAATGGTCGAATGAATGAATGATTGGATAGATGAATGGATGAATGAATGCAAAAAAATAGAGATGGATGAACACTCACAAATAGGTTTAGTAAACCTCCTTTTATCATTTCCCCTAATGAATGATTAATGTACATGTATGGATTATGAGACCAAGTGAAGGTACAGGAAGAAAGAAATGTAAGAATGTTTCAAGGCAAGGATAAACCGGGAAGGAAAAAGAAAAAGAACAAAAGTTAATGGAATGAAAACAAATTGTAGGTTCCATTTGCGGAAATCATGATCTTCTGTTGTTCTGTCATCAACAAACTGTCTCCAAAATGTAATAACCGTGGGGAATAAAAGCAGACACTCTTACATTTTAAATGTCCCTGCTTGCCTCATGCTTTAGCAAAAGGAATAACAAAGTATTGTAGGTTCCATTTTACTGAAATCATGATCTTATCTTGCTCTGTCTTTAACAAACTGTCCACAAAATGTGATAACTTGGGAAATAAAAAGAGTTGGTCTTACATTTTAATGTCCCTGTTTGCCCCATTCTTCAGCAAACAGAATGAAAAAAGATTGGAGGTTTCATTTGCTGAAATCATGATCTTCTGTTGCTCTGTCTTCAACAAACTGTCCACAAAATGTAACAACCGTGGGGAATACAAAACAGACACTCTTACATTTTTAATGTCCCTGCTTGCCCATGCTTCAGCAAACTGAATGAAAAAAGATTGTAGGTTTCATTTGCTGAAATCACGATCTTCTGTTGTTCTGTTTTCAACAAACTGTCTACAAATATAATAACTGTGGGGAATAAAAACAGACAGTCTTACATTTTAAATGTTTGTACTTTTCCCATGCTACAGCAAACAGAAAGAAAAAAATATTGTATGTTCCATTTTCTGAAATCATGATCTCTTGTTGCTCTGTCTTCAACAAACTGTCTACAAAATGTAATAACCATGGGAATAAAAGCAGTCACTCTTACATTTTAAAAGTCCCTGCTTGCAGCAGGAATAGAAACATACTCAAAGGAAGAAAAAAGAACAAAAGTAAATGAAATGAAAAAAACATTGTTGGTTCCATTTGCTGAAATCATGATCTTCTGTTGTTGCTCTGTCTTCAGCAGCAAACTGTCTACACATGGGGAATGAAAACAGACACCCTTACATTTTAATGCTCTCTGCTTGCCCCTATCTGTTTTTGAGAGTGGCTGTAATTAGTAAAATGATCCTATCAAAGTGACCAGAAAACAAATTCTGTTTGAATGTCACTGATTTAAGTGAAATGTAATCGAATGTGGAGTGGACAGACCTATTAGGATAATCCAAACACACCAGCGTTGCATACATGTGGGACCAATGTGATCGGATCGCCATGTTACTTGATACAGAAACACCCTTCAAAATGTGCACATACACATTAGATATTCGTCTTATCGCCATGGATGGGGAAAATGGAAAGGTGACTGGCAGAAATGGAAGTCTTGTGTTACACGTTCTCATGAAAAATGAGACGCTTTCCTCACAATGAATGGAAATAAAAGACTTTGAACTGCATTGAGATCCATTTTGGTTGAGCATGTTGCATTATTCACCTTTGTTGCATGTCGTGTGTACATCCATGGTCAGAAGGGGAGGGGGGTGGGGTGGGGTGGGGTGTTGAAATTTGGATTCATTTAACCTGAAACTAAAGTCAGGTAGATCATTCAATGCAACAGCTTCCCTTCAAAGCTGTTCCTCCTCCTCTTCCTTCTCCTCCTTCTCCTTCTTCTCCTTCTCCTCCTTCTCCTCCTTCTCCTCCTTCTCCTCCTTCTCCTCCTTCTCCTCCTCCTTCTTCTCCTTCTCCTTCTTCTCCTTCTCCTTCTCCTCCTTCTCCTCCCCCTCCTCCTCCTCCTCCTCATCCTCCTCCTCTTTTTTCTTCTTCTCTTCCTCCTCCTCTTCCTCCTTCTCCTCCTCAGCTCTTATCATAGATCTGCAGCTGTGTCCTGCACTTCAATGGCCAGAGTACAGGTCATACACATATTAATCAGGGATGCAAGTTTTCAATATTTTGCCCGAGTTCAAGTCCTGACACCTCCCCCACTTCAGGCAAAAACCTTCTTATTTTACGTCAAATACATTATACAGGGTTCCAAGTCACTAGACCTCTCTCCAGGCTCTCCAGAAAGAACCAAAGTCTGGTATCCATCATTAATCACCAAATTTCCATGTCAGACAATCCTCTGACAAGCTTTAGTACCCACCATAATCCTTGTAGTAGTAGGAAAACAACAACACTAAAGGCTTGGAGGACAATAAGTCATATGTGAATTGGTCCAGTTAGGGAGACCTTGTTGTCCAGATCACAGCTAATTGCTAAGCAAAACCCATTTCGTTGGGATGCACACAGTGTTTGCCTGGGAGTAGTATTATCCTGTTAATTATGTAGTTATCTCGGGATAAATCTGATAACAGTGGGTTAATCTCTTCACTACCTTCAGTGATAAGAGCTTTGAAGCTGCCTTATGCACGCCTACTCTACTAACCAACTTTATTGGAACCAATCAAAAGGATTACATGAGCACTTAAATGATTGAAAATGTTATTGATATATTAGCAAGTAACATTTGAATTAGCTATCATTATTATTAATAACACTGGGGATAATGATATCTATTAAATTTGAAGTTAATGTTTATTATTAGATACAAATTAATTGTTCAAAGTGCTGTAAAAAAGTAAATTGATCAGATTAAAGGATTATTAAAGGGGGAGAAATAAATATGATCAGAGATTGACTGCACTTTGCATTAGTTAAGTCTTGTTTAGACAAGACTCGGCATAACCGCAGCATTTAAAACAAATATATAAAGTGTAATATGCATCACATTTCTGTAGATCTTATAACATTGAGCTTAGTGAATACCTGCAGGACCTTTGTTGCTTGCAGTTACCAATCTGCACTCATGAACAAAAACACCCTGTGGCATAATCATCTTTTGTGGTGGTTTAACCCGCCCCCCAAAACCACATCTGCATGAACCTTTAATGTCAATTGTATGTATGTTACATTAATAATAATAATAATAATATGGATATTTATATAGCGGCGGTATCCGCCAGGCTCTGGCGCTCATGGCGCTGTACATATTACAATCACGAACATATCACTTTCTTAACCTCATTTTTCATTTGAATATTACATTACAGTCACACAATGTTATTATTATGACATTAATTCATTCTTGCAAGCATACACAGCACAATGCAGCTTTCATTTGATAAAAATAGAAATTGCTGATTGATTGATATAGATTGACCACACAGTAGGCCTACTAACTGAAGACAATTCTAATAACTAGCGACTGCAGACATATAGCTCTATGCATTGTTGCACGAATCACCTACATGTTGTGTCTATTGATTTTGGTTAGCACAAATATTGACACCCAGCATTATTATCCACGCTGCAAACAAGAGCAAAGTAAACAATAAAAGGTTATGGATTCAGATTTCTGCATAACAAATGAAAATAGAAAATGATATGATGCAGTTTATGAACTCATAGTTCATATTAAACACATATTTACTTTGTAGGGTGACCATGGAATTCTACTTAAAATCAAACAAGTAAATAAAATAAAAGTATTTACTCAGCACAAGTGCATTTAAAAACATTTACATGTTAGGCATGAAGCTGAAGGGTATACCAAGAGAATAAAATGTTCTTTTAACAGGTGAATTGCTGTTTGGTCTACACTTAACTACACCCAGCCCGTCTAAGTACTATCCACATGGTCTAACAATCATTTTGTCCACTTATCATTTTGTCTAATGACCATTTAGGCTGAGAGTCAATCGGTCTAATCTTTAATGAGTCTACTATCCATTTGGTCTACTGTATGGTTCATTTGGTCTAATAACCAGTCAGGCAAATTCTCAATTTGTCTAATGCCTATATCATCCACCTTCCTTAGGGTCGTATAATCATTTGATGATTATTATTACCCATGATTAAATGATTAACTGATTATTAGAACATTTGGATAGTACGAGTAGTAAGTCCATGGTACGATAGTCAAAATGGTTATTAGACAAACTGGGAATTAGACTAAAAATTAGACTAAAGAGCAATAGACTAAATGGGTAGTAGACTTCACTATGAACATGACTGACAAAGAAAGCGGACAAAATATACAGTTCCTCAGATAGACAAAGGAACATCCCTTCACTGCTATTATGTAAAAAGGTGAATATGCATGTGACACCCGTTCTACACATTTTTACATAATAGCAGTGAAGGGATGTTCCTTTGTCTACCTTAGGAACTGTATATTTTGTCCGCTTTCTTTGTCAGTCTTGTCATAGTGCTTATTAGAGATTAGACCAAATTTGAATTAGACCAACTGACTATTAGCCTAAATGGTCATTAGAATGATGCTTTTTGTGATATGAAGTCTAATCCAGGTACAGTCAAACGTCCACCTGTATAGAAAGACCACCTGTCTACAAAGACCACATTTTTTGTTTACATTGAAAATGGTTTCTCATTGAATCAAGTACTAATGGAACCTGTACATAGAGACCACCTGCCTACAAAGACCACTTTTCTTGTCTCCCTTGGATGAACCTTATAGACAGGTTTTACTGTATTTATTAAAATAGACATTTTATCCATAATGTTGTGAATGCTTCTAGTTATGCAATAGTAAATAAGATTTGGTTGGGAGTTGTAAAGTACATCGGAATGCCATATCGTTATCAATCAATATTCACTACAAGTTATATTTTTGTGTAAAATAGAAATACAGGATTTGCTCTCATACAATGCATCTCATGTCCTTTTCTACACATCACTAGTTTCCATTTGTTTAACCTTGAATTGGAAAGCATAGGATATGGCCAAGTTTGATTATAATATAACCCTGTAATGATCACACAAGTTATCAATCATTCATGAATATATGTTAAATTTCCATTTTTTTCCAATCCCAATTTGTTTCTCCCAATACAAATGACCCCTTTGAAGGTTATTAAGTACAACTACCTCCGATCCGGAATGACTTTCAGAATTCATTCATTTAATTTGAATGTGATGTCATGCATGTGATACCCATCGTTGATTACATTCCTAGAAAAGGTCATCATATGACACAGTTCACATGTTGAACTGCACGTACCATTGTGGTTAATTGCTGAAATATCTGATTCATTGAAAAGAAATAAAAATACATGAAGAAACAGGGACAAATTTACAAACATTTCTAGATATTGATTTAACTGATATGAACTTTAATGCAACAAATGTCTTTATCTCAAAGAGCATACCACAATATTTGCAATCACTTTATCAGCTCAATTGTTAATAAACAAAATATTTGCTGGTGCTAGTTGATGCATACAAACTGTAAATTGTTTTAGTGATTCTGTCACATTCCTTGGATATTTGGGTGTACATGTTCAGCCTTGTTCTCTTGTTAAATCTTATACATGTATGTATGAGATAATCTTGTTATGTGGAATATGGAACTATAAAACAAAACAAATAGTACTTCATGCAAATCAATAATATTGCAAGCTTTACAATGTATATATACATGTAGTTTCACCAAACAAAAGCATTTTTTCTTCTTTTAGTATTTAAGTCACATTTGTCGATTTATTCAAGCCTCCATATTGACATGATAACCTCATGAACTCATGACAACAAAGTGAAGTTGAAGATTAAATATGCCCTTTGATTCTTTCATCCCTTCTATGTTGTGTGTGGTATCCAACCCAAGAATCAGAATGTCTTTGATCATGCACCAAACATTTGGAAGAAGGATTCCCATATCTTTTATTGTGAAATTGAAATATATGTCAAAACTGTGAGGCTTGTTCCCATGGAAACTCATTTAACTTGATTGTTAACTTCATCATAAGAGTACTAAAGAATTGACTTTAAACAAAATCTTCAAATCTTTTGTGATAAAAATTGAACAAAACATTTACAGAATCAAAACAACATAACAAATATTTATAGAATTGTATAAATTGAATAAATTGTAAATGAATTAGATACATGTATATTGAAAATGTAAATTTGTTTTGATATGGTGTGTAAGATTAATGGGACAGCAGCGATTAATATAAAAATATAGTAACATACAGGAAATGCTACAGACTACGTTGTAGCGTACTTGTTTGATGGCTGACTGGTCAAAGTTTGACAAACCAATTCTGCGATGGGAATTTTGTTTACTTAATGACTGGTCTATTTACTCACCGTTCTATCCAATTTGTAGTTCCCATTTTAGGTGAACTGCAATTGGTTGCTAGGCAACCGTGTCTATATTTGAGAGAAAATTGTCCGGTTTATTTACTTAGTGTAATCAATGATGCCTTTTTCACAGTTTATTAAGACTTGTATTGGGAACAAAAGATTAGTCTCAAATCAGAACTTTGTCAAAACTTGGTGCAAAACTTAGTGCAAAATATCAACTGTGCAGGCATAGACTTTAATGTGAAAACAATTCCACTATGCCTTGAGACGAGTCTAATTTTCAGTCTCTGGCTGTGTCAGGACAAGCTAATGTTCAATTTCAATTTTATTTCTTTTTCCAACAAAACATTACAAATCAATTATAATCATTTACAAAAATTAAGGAATACATATTGGAAAGAGAGGGGTCCACTAAAAAGCAATACATTGTGCACCTCTCAAATAATAGTAATACTGTATAATTATAATAACTCAAAACTTCAAAAAGGAACTAGAAATAGGAAAAGGGGGATGGCAACAGAGACAAAAACGGGAGAAGAGAGTACTTTACATGACAAAGATACATTTGTATGAGAACACGGTCACGATACAAAAAGTAGACAATGCAAGAAAAGAAGTGAGAGGTCGGGGTACAGAAAATAATACAAATGGATGAGCTGCATGTGGGATTGAGAAAAGACGAGAAAGGAGATTTGCGCATCACAAATGGGAATTTTGAAATTCAAATGTGGGGAGGTCTGCCTAGCTGCGCTTTATAAACTGATATGATTTTTATTATTATTTTCATGTGATGTTTCCCTTTGATGAAGGGATACAAAAGCAGAACTAGTTTTTATTACAATAGCAGACCGCCGCCGGTCTGTTGCCTCGTTTGTCTCATGTCCCAAAGTCTTGGGGAAGGAAATTAACATTGTGGAACTCCAAGAATGTTACCTGTTTACATCTGAAAATTAATCTTGTCTTGTTTTTGAAATGTTGCCCAAAATGTGCCTTTCAACTTGAAGGCAATCATGCATCACTCGTAAACTTTTTCAAACCTTATTGATTTTATCCAGAGACATGCCATGAGAACCTCCCTGATGTTTGTATCATTATAAACAAAGAATTATGAACCATGGTAAGAAATATATGTCTGATGACTCAGATGGGCCTAGTTTGCATGCAGGCACAAACACTTGTTCTCCGTCATGCATTTGTGTCTGTACTGCGAGACTAGGCTAACAGCATACTGCATCTATACATGTAGGCTCTGTACTGTAGCTTCTTATTTGACACAGCCAGGTCCTGACAAAGCTAGGATCTGCTCAAGTCTTTATGAATTGTGTTAAAGTCTAAAATTAGAGTCTGTGCATACAAACTATATGGACCCACATAATTTGATTTCAAATGAATTACATTTTGTAAATTGTAATGCAGTTGAATGTGTTACTAAACAAATGTAGAACTAATTTTTTTGTTCATATCAAGTGAATGCTTTAAACATGGTACAATACAGTCAATTGGTTGTCATTAGTTCCTCTTCTTTCTCAAAGATTTCTTTCTGGAAGATAAGTCTTGAGAAGATAATGTGAATGTAAACTGTTTGGGGTATGAGGTAAACAGACTTTGAGACTGTGTATCCCATTAGAGTTTGGTTTCAAGACAGGGCTTGGATGATGTAAAGACAGGTTTCACAAGTCACTCTTAAAGAGAAGGTTGAGTTTTGGAAAGAGGTGAAAAATAATTTGTGAGCGTTATCATTGTTATTATACAAGTATAGAAGACATTAGATAAAAAATGTTCCCTGACAAGCGTGGCTCCTCAAATGCCTTAATATTCTAAATATGGCATGTAACAGGATAAAAATCGGGATGGATTTTTACGCCATGTGTTCATGTAGTCCCATACATATTTATGTGATTTCAGAACCTTGCAGTATACACACCAATACTTATATTGTAGATGATCAACCTTTTCTGATTGATTTCACATCGTTTCTTTCACAATGCAATCGCATGACCAGAACTCAACATTATCTTTAAAGGGATACATGTTTAACAATGTTAAATCTGAGATGCACGGCCCTACGTATTATCAGTGTCTGTGATATGGTGCCCCAAAAAAGTAAAAATCTTTTAGTGACCGGTTTTACCATACTCGTTTCCCCCAATTGACTGTAGTGTTATGCAAACCGTTAGGCAAAGGCAAAATTTGGTTTCGATTTCCAATCATAAATATCTTGATAATCAGAAATATGACAAGATATATATGTCAAGAAATATGACGAGAAATATGACAAGAAATATAGCAAGAAATTTGACAAGAAATGTGATGAGAAATTTGACAAGAAATGTGAAATGAAATATGGCAAGAAATATGACAAGAAATATGACATTTTTTTCTATTGATAGTGAAATTTTGGTTTCCTACTTCATGACACACAGTTATGTACTGTATACCCCTTGGTACACTATACACTACTTACAAATAATAACTACAATGTGGAACAGGAAGATTATTTGTCTGGCATAAACAGAGTCCAATTCCACAAAGAAAAGGTAACTATTATAAAGCAGTAAATCGGGAGTCCCAGTACAGGACATGAAGAGCTTCCTGCAAAATCGGTAAAATTAATAATTTGGCAATTAATTTATTAGATTGGCAGGATTGGCAGGATATATTAAGCACAGCATATCATGAATGTAACGTTGTGTCCGGAAAGAAATGGTTCCAATGGTCACCTGAATGATATCCTGTTGCATTCAATTGCATGAATTCATGTATTCATGAATTTAGAAGGTACATTTGTAAGTAATGTATAATCGTCCTCTTTGTACCAAGGGAAGACATTTTCTGTCTCCCAGGAATATGCTCCTTTCTTGGAGGAAGCCAATGTAAACACAAATACTTTGTGTGAACATGGCTTTATCTTATTCACTCATGTGGCCCCCTACTTTGTCTAATATGGAGGGCTCTTCAATGAAAGTACTTGGCCCATGTAGGATGAGTGTTTTCTGTGAACCGAGCTACTTTTTACTGCATCATTGAGTCTGCTCCTCAATGCAGTGTAAACACATGTTTTAGGTGTGAATGGGGTTAGTTTCATTCACTCTTTCATGGGGAATGAAGGTCTTCTCAATAAAAGTACTAGATCCATGACATCTCTAACAAAATAATCGAGTGATCACTGATGTCACGCCTCTGGAGAGTGAAAATGTAGTGAAAATAGAGTGAACATTCACTCTTTTCTTCTTAGAGAGCACTCTAAAATCAATCGATATTCACTCCTAAACAAGTGATCCCTGACGTCACTCCCAAGAAAGTGAAAATAGAGAAAAAATTCACTCTTTTTTTTAGAGATTGTGCACGCCCTACTTCTGGGGAACTAATACAACAAAAAATTGTAATTCACATGTAAACAGAGTCACATTACCGGTAATACATTTTATTTTTTGGGTCACTGAAAAAAGCCAGTGTATATATATTTGGTATGAACAGAGCTTCTATTTTGTCTCCATTCACCCATGAGTTCCCCCTACTTTGTCTGATATGAAGGGCTCCCCAATGAAAGTACTTGACCCCTTATTCCGATCTCAATGACCCGAGAGGGTATTGAAACAAAATATGAATATGAGATAGTTTTGTTGACAGGTAATGCCTTGTGATGGAGAGTATTTTGTTGGAGATTGAGATGGTTCGATGGGATGGAGAGAAAAGAGGAATATTTGTCTGTTTGGGGCCATAAGGGTGTTAGCTCTTTGTAAAGGTAATGTGTTTATGCCCTTCTGGCTCCGAACAGGCAATTTGTAAAACTTTAGAAACTACATTAAATTTTGGTCTGACGTTACATAGTAATACCGACGATTCAACATTTTGGCGCATGAGGACACTTGCACTTGCACACACACGCACCACTCGCACCCTTGTTTTTGTTTAGTTTCTCTCTTATTTCTGTCATTAACGTATAATTAGTAGCCTTATAAAGATGAGATTCATATGCTAATTCTATAATTATTTATATTGAATCCAACTGTTTATATTCACATTTAATTGTAATATATATCATTTGAGTATCATGGCCCCCCTCTTCTTGTTACTTTGCCAATATTTCACAACTCATTTTTTTCTTAGCTCGGTTGACCGTCTGCTCAAGCTTTTGCTTATAACGGCGACCTTCTGCTTTCTTTCTTTATACACGCAATGGCCCAACGTTTACTCTTACTCATGTATTATACATTTGTTTCTATATTTTGTATATTGTTTGCATACCTTATGTTTTATATAATTATCCATATTTGTTGTATAATTATTGATTTGTTTGATTGCAGAAAATAACGTCTTTGAAATGAAAAAAAAAATAAAGACTGATGGGTTTTGTAAGAGTGATAGGTAGATTAGATTCATTGGAGAAGGTTATACAATGTACATGTATATAAATAGAGAGAGGTGGAGATGAAAAGAGAGAGTGAGGGACAACAAAGAGAGAGAGAGAGAGAAAGAGAGAGAGGGGGATTGAGGGAGAGAAAGAAGGATAGAGGGAGGGAAAACAGAATGGAGGGTTGGAGCAAGAAATGAGTGAAAGAGTAGAACAAGGGGAAGAGAGAGTCATGGATAGGGGCAGAGAGGGGGAATAGAGACATAGAGAGAAAGAGAGACAGAGATAGATAAATGTAGAGAGAGAGAGAGAGAGAGAGAGAGAGAGAGAGAGAGAAAGAGATAAAGGGGGATATAATATGAGAAATGAATTAAGATGAATTATAGACAGATAGACAAACAAATAGCCTTAGTTTAGATCAGTGAGATAGCTGAATAATAATAAAAAGCATTTACAGGGGAGTCGAAGGGCTAGATGTTGACATCGGATTGCGCGAGTATTGTTGACATTTCAAGCTCCATGCGAGCACATACTTCTCTCTCCCACTCGATCAGTATCATTATCATACCATGAGCTTGATGGGGTATCATCAGTTTGGGAAGGGACCGGGGTGGGAGGGGGTGTGGGGGCGGGGGATTTTGCTTTAGGGGATGAAAGTAGGTCCCATGTATACCAGGTCATACAATATTCAGAGTTCTCCTCTCTAGGCTCCCACACAGTCAGTATTATTATCATACTATGAGTATGTGGGGGTGTATTCAGTTTCGAGAGGGACGGGGGAGGGGGGTTTTGTTTTAATGTTTGGATGAATGCAAGTCTTTCTTTACTAGCACAAAGTTCCCCTCTCACACAATCAGTATGATTACCATACAATAGATACATTGTATGTGGGGGCATATTCAGATTGGAGATGGACGATATAATGGGGGAGGGGGAGGGGTGGTTTAGGAGATAAAAGCAAATCTTACGCACCAGCACATACTCTATTTCTTCCCCTACCTGATCAGTGTCATTGTCATTTGATTAGGGGTATGGGGGCATCTTCAGATGAGAAAAGGATAAGGGAGGGGGTTTCTGCTTTGGGAGATGGGTCATTCCATTAATGAGGGGTCCAATAGTGTGACAAAGGGTCAAAATTTCAGAATGGCTCAATATAAATTTTAAATGCATTTTCTGTTAAAGAAGTACCTATATTATAATAAAAAATAGACTTGCATATATTTGACTGGCATGATAAGGAAACAAGCAGACCTGAACCCCGATTCCCCACAGAAATTGACCAACATAACCGGGACACCAACATCAGAACAATACCATACAAATTTAAGTAAGCTTGCTGGTAAGAGGTTTTGGGGCAATACATTTTAATTTGTGTATTGATGGTATTAAACCATGATAAAAGTTTTTCAAATAATACTAGACTCCATAGAAAAAAAAAGGCGACTCTATATTTGACAGACTTTGAAATGTTAACAAAGTTTATTTTTAATGCAATAAACTCACTCAAAACATCAAAATGCACAAACTGAAACTTTCTTGTGCTTTACTTTAACACTTGAAATCACAAAATCCTATACAGTCTGAATTAATGTGCCAAAACCTTGAAGTTTGTATGTTAAGAACATCAAAACTTGGAATGTCACGTGTAACTGGGACACCAAATGATTCAATGTCCCACTTACGTACCACAGGTTTGTGTACTACTGCAGTTTTCTTAATAATTTGTAAACTTTTCAATGCAGCAGGATGTAAAAGCAAATGTCACTCAAAGTATCTAAAGCATAAATATGTATTTTCAATTTTTTTAAATAAATGAAACCTGTGAATTGCACAAAATAAAATCAGCACCAATAACTTAAAATCTTTTGCACAAAACCCAAAATTGTACATGTATGGTACTAAATGAATACAAATAATGTGAAACACATTGCATGATCTCGCCTGTTCACCTATTGCGGACACAACATGCTAACCAATCTGAATAATTATAACTTGAGGTTCCTATTTACATTTAATACACTTTTGAAAAGCTGATGCCGCGTATAACTGGGACACCAAACCAAAAAAATATAATTGAACTTGTCTCTAACCATTTAAAAAAGTGTACTGATCAGGGGCCTGTTGCATAAAACTTTTTGCCATAAAAATTTCTGGAAAATAAACGAAAACTCTGGCAAACAAAATTCTGCCATTGACACTTAACACATGAAAAAACTCTGGCAAAAGTTTGCCGGAGTTATTTTTTTTATGCAACGTGCCCCAAGAATTGTGAATTTTAACTTGCAATTTGTTACACATCATTGTAGGCCTACATATATCTTCACAAGTTCCATAAAGTATTTGATTCATCACATACAGTGAACCTCCCATAAGTCGAATCTGTCAGGATTGAACAACATGTCGACCTAGGAAAATTTTGACTGGCGTGATGGAATTAGCCAGTTTTCTACCAATGGGACATATTTTTTTTCAACTTAGGCGAAATTCGACTTATGTGATGTCGGGTAATACGAGGATGAGTGTTCATTAAATTATTTGTCAGCTGCATCACATCTGATGATTTGGAAAATGTGATTTGTTCAGAAATGATTAAGTTTTAGACAAATTGATGTTCCTAATATTTTTGCTTAGTGAGTATGACGGCTTTAGTGAAAATGATGCTAAAAAGATGTTTCACATGCTGTTGTATCTTAAATATCACAGAATGTGATGCAGCCAAAAATAGTAAGTTCATACATAAACTTCATTCATTGCATTGTAACACAATTTATTTGTATTTTCTTTCCAGGTAAAAGTAGAATAGAGAGCCTAATAGCAAGGAAATGGATTGGTAGCATGTTCACAATTTGTACAAGGCGGTCCTGTTAGGCGTCTACAAAACGTCATCTCACACATTGATGTAAAACCTTCGATGAACATTCATATATGTACAGTGGATTCTCATAACGAGGTCCTTGAGGACCATAAAAATTAAATTACTTTGTAATTTAATTTATAATTGTTCTATATGTACAATGAATACTTTGTACTCATTTTATAATGTGGCAAGAAACAATGAAATGATCAAGATTAATATGGAAGATCATGTTCAACTTTGCCCAAAGTTAAGGCATAAATGCAAACAGGAACGATTTTAAATCTTTTATTTTAAAGAACACTTCCTTTTTCTCTCTCCTTCAATTCTACACTCTCTTCTTTTAATAATATGTGAAATGCAGCATTTACGCTTGGATCTTATAACATACCTGTATTGTACTAAGCAAGTATTAAATGAAATTTTAAGGTGAGTAGCTTTGTTCATGTAAACAAATACTGTATTAATTACTGAGCTGAATTTAACATAATATTCCAATGTTTTTCACTGGGCCACAGGTATAAGCTTGACATACTTTTTGAGGTCCAAACGCCTTCTTTGTATTTTTCACTGTATTATTTATGTCATGTAATTTCACTGTATGATCCTGTCATTGTTTAAATGAATGGTTTTAATAAATTCAAATTGAATTGAATTGAGTGTTATAATTTATATAATTATTGTCCTTGTTATATATATCCAACTTCTTCAACTTCTTCTTAAGTATTCAACTTCTTAATAATTTCATCAATTGATGCCATCTCCTCTTTTGGCCACTTTTTGGTACCACGTTGAGTGACTTGCGGCGGTGTGATAGGAATGATGGTTGTGATGGAAACCCAAGAAGGCTGCCAGGCTTTGTCATCTTTATCAGGCCAAATGAAGTAGTTTTCACCTAATAAGGAAGACAAGAATCAAATGGGTAATGAAATAGTAAAGCAGAATTGATCATTTAGACAAAGAGCAACCGATAAATAAGGATCTCTAGAAAAATAATGATAGAAAAATAAATAAATAAGCTAAAGTTATCTAGATAAGTTACAATTTTATACATACATGTATATATTTGAGATTAATACTGTACTGTTTACATTATATTTGTACTTCAGTGGAAAATCAGTATGACAAAGTTCTTGAGACCATCAAAATTACCTGGTTATAGCAGGAAACTCGTCATATGAGGTTTTAAAAAACTATAGAATATACAGAGCTGGGACTAGGAAAATTACCTTATCAGAAATCTTGTTATATCAAACCTTTTTATACCAAGTTTCCACTGTAGTAGCTTACCTGTAACTTTCTTCAAAAAGTTGATCTCGGCCTCTCCTCTTTCTTCATCAATGCTGAGAACCTGTCCTGTGTACCATTTGGAATGACCAGCCTTCACTGCTACAAAATTGCCAACAGAAATGCGCCTGCAATAAAAGAAGGCATCAAATAATATCACCTGAAATCAAGTTTTCAAGAATTCCTCTTCATGGTGCTGCCATATTTAAATGAAATCAAAGAATCAGTTGGTGTCTATAATTTGTAAACATAAAACAAAATTTGAGGCCTACAAACCTTGATTCCTGGTTGACACATCTAGAGGGTTCCATGCAAGGCACTGCAGGTTTTGTGGGTTTGCACGGTGCTGCAGGTTCTGCAGTGGGTTTGGTTGATAACACACGAGTGGCTGGTGTCTCTGGTTTGGTTTTAGTAGAAAGTCTGTCAAAACAAAATTATCAGAAATTGATCATTACAAACAAATATGTTCACTTGAATTACATGTATAGCACAGACATTTTGCATCTGAATTCTCATAATTACCTTGACCATCCGGACACTCCTGGCTGGTTTTCATCCACATCACTTTCATCTCCGGACTGGTCCCTTGCATCATTATCTATGGGCCGGTCACTTGCATCATCATCTCCAGACTGGTCACCTGCGTCATCGTCCCCGGACTGGTCACCTGCGTCATCATCTACGGGCTGGTCACTCGCTTCATCATCCCTGGAGTGGTCACTCGCTTCGTCATCCCAGGACTGGTCACTTGCGTCATCATCTACGGGCTGGTCACTCGCTTCGTCATCCCTAGACTGGTCACTCGCTTCGTCATCCCCGGAGTGGTCACTTGTGTCGTCATCCCCGGACTGGTCACTTGTGTCATCATATACAGGCTCGTCGATTGCTTCGTCATCCCCGGACTGGTCACTTGTGTCATCATCTATGGGCTGGTCACTCCCTTCATCATCCCCGGACTGCTCACTTCCGTCGTCATCCCCGGACTGGTCACCTGCGTCATCATCTACGGGCTGGTCGCTTGCTTCATCATCCCCGGCCTGGTCACTTGCTTCGTTACTCAGAGTCACAGTCTTTTTCCCTAATACAAAAATAAGTCAGTGAAATAAATATAATATAAAACTGATAAAATATATATATTCAATATAAAACCGATTCTTCTCAAAAACTCAAGGGGGTAGGGCGAATAGACAGTTTCAATATCTCCTGACTCAATGCTCAGCATGCTTTCCCAAAATATAGGTTGCATATTCACTAGAGTATTCAGTACGTATGTTTCAATTTACTAACAATTACCTCATAATAAAATGGATGGATTCCAAGAGAACTAAATCCTAGGTGAGAATAATTGTAATTATTATATTTGTTATGTTTCATTAAATAAATGATTGACTACCTTTTAAAGAGCCTTTCTTGAACTGGTGAGTTAGGGGGATGACCGTCCAAGCAGACACGTAATCTGCATTCTTGCATTCCTTCTCATCTCCAGTTAGACATGCCTTGCAAAAACAGCTCACATATCTTGCTTTGATTTTGTCACCTTCACCACGGAATTCAGTCACACTATAGATGGACCTTGTTCCCTTTACTGTTTTGATTTCACATCTCTCTCGATTTCGCTTTACATCATCTTCATCAACAAGGAAGAAGCTTCTTCTCTGGTGAGTGCAGCTGTCACCATCTTTCACATCTTTCTCCAGGGTTTCTGAGCAGAAGTCAAATAGTTCCTTTGCAGTACTTATGACTGCCCTGCCACTCTTGACAGCCATGGATGCTTTTGATTTCACAACTGCAGACTCTCCGTCTGATGGTCCCTTGCCGTGTCTAGAGCCAAAGTAGTTGTGGTTTGTTGGGAAATTGTAATCCAAAGATGAATTTGCAATGTCAGCTAGAGGGCCGCGTGACTTGTACTGTACACCACATCCGTCTGAAAACCGGACCATCTTTTCTATTGTCAAATTCCTCTTCTCGTGCAAGTGAGCTGTCAGCATATCCATATATGTATGAACAGCATTGAAGTCGTGGGTGTTGTCAGATGATATAAAGACAACTGATTCTTTGACTTCTTCATTACAGCCTTCTGTCTCACAGTGGTAGTAGTTCACGATAGGATGAATCGTAACTTGATTACGTGTCCAATAAGCTGACTGTGCTTCATTTTGAGTGATACACGTATAATTCTCAGCGAAATCCCAAACGTTCAATATCCATTTATTTGGTAGATTTGAACGAATGGTCCTGAACTGTGCTGCTTGCCAATGCCAGTTGAAAAGATGGAGAGAGTAGCTCTCTAACTCTTTCTCCAACTCTTGCAGAAGGTCTCCAACATTCTTTTCTAGGGTGACTAATGCCTTCCTTTTGACTGTCTTTGTCTTCAATTTCTTTTCCACTGTAGACCACTTCTTCCAAATGATTGGCTTCGACCTTTCTTGATCACCAAATGATTGGCAATGTTTCCTGAAATGCTTGATTCCACAGCTTTCGCAGTTCCGCTTTATACAAGAGAGTTGATGAAATTTTTCATCTTCAGCTTTGTCACATAGTGTCATATTTACAACAGCTTTTGCATCTTTCAGTTTCAGTTCATTGTGACCATTTGTTTGAAGGTGCTGATCTAACGCCACTACTTTAAGTCTGATGTTCTCACACTGCTCGCACAAGCAGCCATAATACTTCCCATGGCTCTGAGGCTTTACATGATTAGGGCGGAGATTGCAAAACGCAGATCTTCCAATCTTCACATGTGGGTACACCTCCTTGAATTGGCCATATACTTCATCGATAGATCTTCCGAGCACCATTCGAGGCTTCCCTGTCTTCTTTGATACTAATTTCTTGCACGGTACAGAATGGGCCACTTGTTCATAGAAATTCTTGACCAAGTCAACAGTTACTTGCGACACTTGCTTTCTTCCTGTCTTTTTCTTTGAGCCTTTGGTTATGGCTTTCCTATTTATACCCAATTGCCTGCTTGCATAACGTTGCAGGCGAGCCTTCTTCAGGTCTTCTAAAGCTGCAGTCATGAATTTCTTTCTTCCTTTTATTTTTGCTTCTTTGGCGACAATGTTTGTGAGTTCCAATTCCAAAGACCGCCGCTTTCTGTCATTGATCACACCAGCATTCTTTAGAGCAACTTGTTTGCGTGGGGTTGTCTTAGAAATCATGTCCACCACAACTTCTGCGTAATGTGTACTATCTGATGGCAAAAGCTGCTTCACTCGAGATAGACGTTTCCTTCTTGCTGCTGAAGAAGTGGGGAAGTGGGAAAGATCAAGATATTGCAAGGAAGCTTGCTGTTCCATCTCTCTCTGTATTTGCATTTCCATTTTTTTTCGTTCTCTTTCAAGACGTTCCTGTCGCTCTCTCTCTTTTATTGCAGCGTAGGCTTCTCTCCTTCTTCTTTTCTCTTCTTCATATTGCTCTGCTGTGCGATTTTGCCTATATTTTCTCTTCCTTTCAGTTTCTTTTTTCCTCATGTCTAATTCCTTTAGATGATCGTTCCTTGTCTTTCTTCTATTTCCATACTTAATCTTCCTTTTTTCTTCTTCTTTTCTCTGTGCTTCTTTCTCTTCATTCTTCCTCTGTCTGTAGCGCCTCTGTCGAATTTTAGCTAGCTGATTTGAATGCTCTTTCTCTGTATCTCTCATCTCCAACCTATAGAGTTGACTGCGTTTCATTTCATATTCTCGAAGTAGCTCATATTTGTGTGGGTTCTTTTCTTTCAGCTTTTGGCGCCGACTCTTCTTCACCAATTCAGGTGGTGCTTGGGGTGGAGTTTGGAATTTTGGAGTTTGGCCCTCTTGTTCTGGAATTGGAGGAGGTGTAGTTTTAGGTCTGCTTCTATTTTTCTGCGCAACACGCTTGCTGGCACGTAGTTTTATACGTAGATTTGGCAGGGGTGGGGCCATAATGTTTACTTGATTTTGCAGGCCCACCACTATCAGGAACTATCTGTAAATGGAAAAGAGGAAAAATAAGAAAATGCATAGCTTTGAATTTTCACATTTTGACTTAAGGCACTTGAAGAGTTTAACACAGCTCTCATGAGCTGAGCTGACAAGCAAAAAAGGTAAGTTTTAAGTTTTGTAGGCGAGCTGGCAGTAAATAATGAAAAAATAAGTTTCATTGCCGAACTGATTGTCAACTCATGCAAAAAATAAAAAAGGGGGTTTATACTTTTACGGCACCAGGGATTAAATCACTCCGGCTCTATGTCCAACATTGGTATGGGACTAGGCTTAAAATGAGCTCTAAAATCTCTTCAAAGTTACTTAGATTTTCTACATTTTTTAAGTGACCCATAGAAACCCTTTACAAATTTATTCTGACCAAAATTTGGGGTACAAAAATGAAAATAATATGTTTCAGATATTTTATTTACCTCGAGGTAAAGAGCACCATCTCTTTGCCGGCACAAAATTACCAACAATGATACTCAAGGAAGGTAACTCAAAATACATAAAATACATTATTTTCATTTTTAACCCCAAATTTTTAGCCTAGTCCCAAGACTCCCAACGATATTTGACAAAGAACTGGAATGGTTTGGTCCCTGAACTGAAGTGTGGCAGTTCCACATTTATGTACTTTACATGAATCACTATGTATGGGACTGATTTAAAAAAAAAAAAACATGCCACACAACCAACATCAAAACTCACTCAAAAGTGCGACATTTCAATAGAAGACCAATATATTTTTATAACATATTCATTAGAATTCAAACAGGAATGATAATAATAATAATAAACCCTGCAGTGGTGGAGGAAATTCGATTTTGCATCGAGGTTAATGTACGCAATCGGGTGACCGTGTGGCACAAAAAAAATTGGAGTCCACAAAAACATTGTTGCGTTGGACATGTGAAATACAAAATCCCTCCCTGAAATGCTGATTTTTCAATTAAAAACCAATGTATTTTGATAATTTATTCATTAAAAAATCAAACAGGAATAAAACAAGCGAAGTGGTCGAAGAAATTGCAATATCGCATCGAGGTTGATATAGCCTACGGCCTACGCAACAGAAAACCTGTGCGACACGAAAACATTTCGCCTCCTCAACAACACAGTTGCGTTGGACGTGTGAAATGCTAAAATGGAGTCTACAAGGTTGCGAGGAACTTTTGCTGTTGTCATAAATATAAAATATACGATAGCTTTATTCGTAGATTATAAACAGTCATCAATTATGCCAAGAAAAATAATATAATGTCCAAACTAACGCAATAACACCATCAGTACATTTCGCCGCGTAACGGGGGACACAAGCAGAAGCCAGTTCCCTTACAGCGGACCCATACACGTATGGGGCTCGAACGTTCAAAATCTATCGCAAAATAAAACATGTCTGGCATTAAATTTCTCTTATTAATAGAAATCGTCAGAATTAAAATCGGAAGTATTAAAATCTTACTTACATTTTTCCCCTCCTCTTCGATTGACAAGGCCAACGCAACAAAACAACCGACGCAATTTACCCTGAATTCCGGACGCAAACTTCGTCTGACACTGTTGCACAAACATGGCCGGGTGAAGAGTTGCAAACGTGGGGCCGCTGCGTAGCACGTGGACAGGCTATGACATTATAATGTCATTCATCCAAATATGGGGTGCTGCTTCCCATATATGGTCACTCACATTTTGCCAACGCAACGCAATGCATGGGACACGATAACATCGACGGCAAAAAGAGGGGTTTTGTAAACATGACAGGCACACTCCTACTTAAGCGAAATGCATGTTTTTCCAATTCAATGTGATGCTATTTTGTGTTGGAAAAGCTTTAAATGATCAAAGAGTGTTATAACATCACATAGAATAATGAAAAAGAATTGAAAAACCAGCGTTACTTGCGGGACACGATAGCGTTGCGCTGGCAAGGATATTTTCAACTGGTCAGTGACATACAAGGACCGGAAGTGTTAATGTTTGGCCGTTGTGTGTACTGACTTTTGGATGCACTCTTTCAAGTTAATCCAAGGAGAATGATTAAAAATGCTTCGAGTATGTGATATACGATATTAAAAATTGGCATCTCCCTATGTCACAAGAAGTACCCTAAAACAGGCGGGACACGAACAAAATATTTCACAACAACTTCAAAAATTCTGAGGGCTGAAATTTTTTAACTAAACCATTGGATAGCACTACCCTTGTACTACAAACGAACCCCATTTCACTTTTAAGTTATTCCTCTGGTTTCTGTAAAATGACATAAAAGTTTTGCATATCTGGAAAACCACATTGGACCCCTCATTAATGGAATGACCCAGATATAAGCAAGTCCAATGTACATGTAGCATTGCATATTTCTCCCTCCTACCTGAACAGTATCATTACCATACTACAGGGGAGGGGGGGGGGGGGTATGGGGCATATTCAGATGGGAGATAGATGATATGATGTGGGGGGGGGGGGGGGAGTTAAGATTAAAGTAAGGCCTATGAAGAAGCACAAACATTACATGATTCAGTATCATTATCATACCATATATTTTATGGGGGCATATTCAGTTTGGAGAGGGACTGGACTGGGATTTCTTGTTAGGGGGGGGGGGGGGGGGTGGGGGGGGGGGGGACAAGTCCTATGTGCTAGGGTATGTACAGTACTTCTCTCTACCACGCAGTCAGTATCATTATCATAGTATGGATTGTGTGGGGGCATATTCAGTTTGGAGATGAATAGGGGGGGGGGTGGGAGGGATTTCTGATTAGGGGGTGAAGGCTAGTCTATCTACTGTACTAGCACATAGTTCTCCCTCCCACACAATCAGTATCCCCACAATACTATGGATATGTGGGGGCGAATTCAGTACAGACTTCTAATGTGAAGCACTGCATGTACTACTGTAAAAAGGGAGTCTAAAAATATGGTATTTCTGTAGTGGGTTACTAAAGCAGATTTTACTCTGCATAAGAAAATCTTACTTCCCCCATTTTTTATGAAATTGCAATGTCAATCTTCGAACTACACTTAACCTTAGAGGGACACTTGAGATGGAAAACTCACCTCGATACAAAGAGCTGAAATTCATCCGTGGCTGCTATTTGCAGAACAAAGCCGTAACGTCACGCTAACGTCATTCACCACACCATTTTGTATGCATGGTGCCAAGTGAGAATGTGGTTATGTGAGACGTATGCAACAGAAGACTTTTCAGTACAGACTGTTAGTATTTTTGAATTTGATCTGAAATTTAATTGTAATACGGCACCCTATAAATGATGATAAATGTATTCATTACCTTGTGCACCTGAAAGGTAATGTTTTAAAGCCCCACTGCACTACTTATAGCTACTTGCGCCCTCTATATAGCGAACAATGCCTTATCGGTGCTTGTTGGTCCCCCATGATCCCCTTTTTCTTATGTTACTTGAGAGCTGATTTGATGAGATAACCACCTGTCAGTGACCTTGCAGGGAGGTCTAATCCCCCCTGGCCAAACTAGTGTAGACGAGCTTTAAGATCAAATACTTAATCTGAAGTACCAAATGAATAAAATATGAAAAATTGAACCTGATGTGTAATATGGAACACTAGAAAAATTACATTCATAATCTAATAATGAGATGTATTTAGATTTAGTCCTAAATTTCAACTGTGATAGAGAAAAATGAAGAAAAAAAAACACCACCTAATAAAGAAATTATGTATGGTCAAAAGACATTCATGGTGCTCCACAATTATTACCTGTTACACTGCACCAGAAAATTGAGGAAATCAGAAGATATTTTAAAACTGATTTTCTGCTCTCACAGTAATATATTAATATGATTTTGATTTGAAAAATATTACCCCTTTTAAAAGTTACTATGATATTATTTTGTATTGCAACGATTTAAAACCAGCATTGTAGCTGTTCATGATTATTTCTATTTATAAAATTCAGTTGTAAAATTTATACCAGTGACAAACACATTTTTCTGAATGGACCATGAATATTTGATTTTAATTTCAATTTCTGACTGACGTCATTCAATGCCTGTCATTCACAGAAATGTTAATGGATTTAGTAGAGTGATGGAATTGTGAATAAACAATAGTTGGTCTATTTTTAGTTTCTATTGACTAGAATTTTTCAACAGGCTAGAGATTAGTCTTGAGATTCAGACCTTAAGTGTACATGTACGTGTACACATTTTTTTCTTTCAATGGAATCTTGTTTTTAGTACATTTTCTATTTAAAAATCTAGAAAAATGAAAAGTTTGCAGGTTGCATTATTTTTTCATACATTTTTATTTTCCACCTACATATCAGCTAGACAATCCAACCTGTTATTAGAGCACTATACATGCATAAGTGAATTTTAAGCTAGGTAAATGAAGATAGTGAGTGCAAGAAAATACTACTACTAATAATAATATTTCTGCTTATATAGTGCTTATGTATCGGCAAGTCCGAGTTTCTAAGCACTTTACATTTATTACCCCCAGTCATCGGATTCTGGCTTGGCCTCACGCAATGTATGCACTTTCTCCACTCCATGGGGAGCATTTTAGCAAGAGCTACTAGACTCAAATTGCTAAGCATACTACATTGGCTTCCACAAACCAGACAATATCTGCTCTTTTATCCAATCAAGATGACTTTCAAAACCCAGTGAAGCCCTATTGAAATGGCTAAATACCGTACACACTTTTGTCAGACTTAGAAACCCAAACAAGATCTTTTCCTCTTTCAAGGAATTGAAATCCTATTGAAACCATTTAAAGCATGTTATGTCACAACTTCATCTGATCTATTTAAATTGTCAATATGGAGCACCATTAAGTACAAGACTCATTAAAGTGACTCAGTAACATTGTTGGAGGTTGATTACAAAATTATGAATTTTCTAGAAATGTTATTCATTATAATGTACTAACCCTCTAACATGCAAAAAATCTGGAAAAATTCTCAAACCACAAAGACATTAATGGTTTTCTAGGAAGGTGTCACTATACAACACCCTCTAACAGTGATTAACAGTAAATTCTCAGTTCCAACCAATTTTGAATATTCCCAACTGTTTTTCCATGAAAAAAAGACAAAAGACAGGCTTTTAAAAATCTTTTAACACTTAAATGTCTGGAATGGTATTACAGAGCCAATTCATTGCTTTATGACGACTTACATTCACCTAAAAGTAATTAAATTATTGTAATAATATAGTTGGGAGAATTAAGGGATCGATCAGATCGGTATTTCTCAATTTTTATGGTTAATAATGGTCTGTTTTCACTCAAACTTTCAGATTATCTTTAATTGTACATCTAGCATTGAAGTCACTACATGTACCTTAGCACCATTTTCTCTCATCTTTACAATGTTACCAATTCCTTTTAAAGGCTTGTTCCCATACATGCCACAATGCATTTGCCGTGTTACTGTATGTGTAAACACCAAATCAGTTCAGTGTCAACTCTTTATAGTGATGTTTTTGCATTGTACTAAAATTACACATGATACACAAGCAGAAAGAACAAAAATACAGATAATTTGAGTCCATTTTTATTGCAGTATACTGTTCTGTGAATAGGATTTGTTGAAAACAATAATTAAAGTCTTGAAATATGTGGAACTTGTATTTGTCACCATTGCTATGTTAACCATAAATCTTTTGATGCATTTTGTAATTTTTCTTTCACAATAGGTAATTTCTACATTTTGATTTGTGGTAAACTAAAACGTTTTTATAAAAGTGAAAAATTATAATGTTTTGTGCTGATTTGAGAAGGCAAAGCTGACGTATTCAGACCTTTAGAAAAAAATTGAATTGCTGTGTGCTGGACGCTGATATTTATATTGTAGGATAGCAATTGAAGATTTAAATGCAAGTTATCCTTGTTGTCGGTCTGAGGAATGAGCAATCACGCTGCTTGAATCAAAATGTCTTTTATTGCTTAACTCTTACCGGTAATCCTAATGATAATCCTATACCCTAATTGTAGTCCTAGTACTAAATCTAGATTACTGATCAGCATTGATTCAGTATTAATTAAGAGCATGAATAACTATGAGGTGGTAGTACATGTATATTAGTTGACCTTCATCTTAATCACAATCAAAATTATGAAAATATATATGCGTGCCGACTGCCCCTACCAAAGACCTTGAAGCCTGTGTGAGATGTATGGATGAATGGTAATATGCTACCATGCACTACCCTATTATTATTTGTGTGCAAATAATTCAATAGGTTGACCTTCAGGTACTGTTCACATCAACAGATGCAGCTATACTCTATTATACTCTACTCAAGTGCAACTTGAAGCCTGTTCAGGCAACAGCACATTTATACGATTCAACTCGTATAATACTGATTGTGATGATGATGATGATGATGATGATGATATTGAAAATAATAATGATAATAAGATTACATTACTTTCTGAAAGCAAAGGAAGCTAATGATTTCCTACTAACATGGTCAACTGAAACTAAAAGATGGCACAACACCCATGTATTGGAGTTGCATTCAATTGAGAAGGTGGTAAAGATTACTTTCACAAGGGAAATCATGTGCAGATCATATCCATGTAACTTGAGATTCACATGAAAGCACATTAATTTTGGATTATGGTCGGGAGCATGCAGATGTACTTGTGGTTACAAAACTTAAAGTTAACGCGAAGTTACAACCCACGACAGATATTAACGCCTATCTGCACTAGTTTGGCCAGGAGGGATTAGACCTCCCTGCATGGTCACTGACAGGTGGTTATCAAATCAGCTCTCAATTAACATAAAAGGGGACCATGCATGGCATTGTTGGCTGTATAGAGAGCGCAAGTAGCTACAAGTAGTGCAGTCCCACTTTAAGGTTAGCATGATATCTACAAGTTATTTACCATGAGGATGCAACTAACTTTGATGTTACAGGAGCTTGCATGTAGTTAAAATTAGTGATTTCCCTGGCTTGTAGTGAAGTTGTTGTTTTGGTCCTGTGTGAACCCTTCTTATGGTTAGTGAATCTCTGTTTACAACTTTTAGGTTTCATGAACTTTAGAGTTTAAAACTCCATGGTACCATGTGAATTGTTATGAAAATTCATGTAAATGGGCAATTGAAACTGTTTGGAGGGATCAATACAGATTTTATTGTCTGTGTCATATTAACATGTTATGAAAATACATGTAAATGAGTAATTGGAACTGTTTGGAGGGATACAGATTTTATTGTCTGTGTTATGAAATTACATGTAAATGAGTAATTGAAACTGTTTAGAGGGATACAGATTGTATTGTGTGTGTCATATTAACATGTTATGAAAATACATGTTAATGAGTAATTGAAACTGTTTGGAGGGATATAGATTTTAATCACTTGCACTTCCATCAATATAATGTGAAACTGTTCTGTAATTAGTCCATTTCTGTATACATACAAAATCTCTCTCAAACCTCCTTTCATAAATATATATACATGTATATATATATTTTTTGTTTTGTTGGGGGGGGGGGGGCACAGTAACTTGTCCATGCAACTAATTGAATTTTTCTTCTCTAGGACAAAGTTCAGATGAAAGTGTGAAT
This sequence comes from Strongylocentrotus droebachiensis, assembly GCA_035222895.1. Taxonomy (NCBI): domain Eukaryota; kingdom Metazoa; phylum Echinodermata; class Echinoidea; order Camarodonta; family Strongylocentrotidae; genus Strongylocentrotus; species Strongylocentrotus droebachiensis. The sequence continues at coordinate 37,894 of JAVYIG010006993.1, read as the reverse complement.
GGATACCTATGCTCTGTGTTATGAAGAAAACACATGTAAATGTTATATTCAGCAAGCTTAATATGAAGTCATAATTGTCAACAAGAGCTCGTTAATAATTAATGATCGCTGATACTGAGGGTCGATAATTTATAATATCATCTGCTAAAAGGTGGAAAGGTGTTGAATAATCCAATTTAATGGCTGATATACATATCAATTAAAAGACATAAAGATATGATCAGATATTTAAAAATGTTGCTACTTTTGTAATCAAGTAATTTTTTCCCCTCCACTCTTTCCTTCTATTTTTTTTTATATGCAAGACTTTAACCTTATCCCTGATTTTACAAATGCCAGACTCAGTTAAATGTTCACTTTTATACATTCTAAGGGAAATATTAAATCTACTGGAGCCCTCATAAAATGGGTTGATTAAATTCCTTTTTTACAGCCATACTAGCATGCTCTCATTTAATCAAATACAAATTGAACAAGATGTTAGAGTAATTTTGGCATAATGTAATTCAGGCCTACATTAATATTATAATTTTGCTTTTACAGAAAGTCATTCTTAATTGCATTCATGAGCAGCAAAAGACATAAAATGCTAATTAGCCCATTTTGTGAGGGCTCCTGCTGAATTAATGTTCCCCTTAGAATGTATTAAAGTGAACATCTAATTGAGTCAAGGATACGTACCGGTAAGTCTTACATGCTTCCCCCCAAAAAGATACAAATAGTGACGTGGAGGGGGAAAATGATTTGATTACAAAAGTAGCAAAATTTTTCAATATTTGATCATATCTTTATGTGTTTTAGTTGATATCAGCTATTAAATTGGAATACAGTATTTAAAGGCATTGCTTAACAATGTTTCCAGTTTTACAAATCTGAGATGCATGGCCCTACGTGTTATCAGTGTCTGTGCTAGGGTGTAATATTGAAGCCCTAACACAAATTGTGCTTCAAAAGGATCATGAAGTGCCTAAAAAAAGTAAAAATCTTTGATTTCATGACCGGTTTTACCATGCCCCTTTTCCCCCAATAGACTGCATTAGTGATATAAAAAGCGTTTGGAAAATAGTTTTGAAATTTTGAATTCCAATTATAAATATCTTGATAATCAGACAGGCGGTCAGCTCGTAAAATTCATGGGATTCCTGACTGACCTATAGGTTTATAATTATGATTGCAGCATGAGCTAAATCCAGGATTATGTTTAGAACCTGAGACAAAGATACCCAATCTCTTTAAAACGTTTCTACCTTTCAGCAGATGATATTATAAATATCGACCCTCATAACAGGTGATCATTAATTAATAACGAGTTATGTAATGTCAGCCATTAAATTGGACTATTTAACAATCTTCTACCTTTTAGCAGATGGTATTATAAAAGTATCATCCCTCATTACAGGTGATCATTAATTAATAACGAGCTCTTGCCGACAATTATGTTTTGATCTAATTGGGATCAGTTGTAAATCCTCATCCTCGATGTGCTCCGGATTACATTGGGATTACTGTGGGAGCCAAAGCGCATCATTTGAGCTCGTCTGACGTAATTTGTCCATGGATCATTTTCATATTGACAGGAGAGAAGGGGAGGAAAGGTCTGTCTGTGGTAATTTTTAATAGCACCTGATTTGTCTCAGTGGTTACCATATACCACAAACAGTGAAACCTGTCTATAAAGACCACTCAAGGGAGACAAGCAAAGTGGTCTTCATAGGCAGGTGGTCTTTATGGTTCCTTCAATACATGTTTCATTGAGAAACGATTTTCAAGGGAAACTAAAAATGTGGTCTTTGTAGACAGCTGGTCACTAAAGCAGGTTTCACTGTATTCCAGATGATATGGCAATCTTGGGTTGGATCCATGATACATGTAACATGAACTCAATGGAGAATGATGCATTGTCTGTTTGGAACCAGGGGAGTGTTTCACAAAGATCCTAAGTAGAACTTAACACTAAGTTGGACTTAAAAATTATGGACAGCCATGGAGCCTTAAAATGAAATATATTCAAAAGCAGAAATTCAAGTATTTTAGACTTTTTATAAATTCCACATCAAGAACATAGAATCTCCCATGATAACAGAAAATATGAATGATTTGAATCAACATTTTATGTCTTTTAAAGTAACTTTTACAAAATGTTTTCAAGGATGTTAATGGCTTTCCATAATTTTTAAGTCCAACTTAGAGTTAAGTTCTACTTAGGATCTTTGTGAAACACCCCCCTGAAGGGTGTTAACTCATTTACTCCAACACAAATTTTACATCCTTCTGACTCTTCTTCTTCTTTTCTTCCTGAAAAGTCCTGGCTCCATGGAATGAAGATTAACGCACTGTGAACTCTGAACTCTGAACTCTGAACAGACAAAATGTACTTTACCTGAATTTTGCTAGTCAATATGATAGTTTTAATTGGATAAAAGTAAATCAGAATGATATGTAAATTACTCTGGTAAGAAGAGGAAGATGCAGGAATACTTTTTTTTCTTCTTTTCTCTCATGTCATCTACTTATAACTTGACTGCTAGATAAAGTTGTTTGAATCCAGACATTGAAGCACAACGAAAGAAAAAGTATAACTTTGAGATAAGTATACAAACCTCGAAATGGCAATCAAAGCCTGACATTTTTAACTGCCTAAATGGAAAATATATGTAAATGGGGCATGCTAGAAAAGTGTTAAAGGTAAAGACCAGTTTTGGAAACGCCCCCCTCTCAAAAAATGAAATGGAAGCTCTAATTATTACCGATCATGTGAAAGAATATGTTTTGAATAATACGTGATCATACAAAATTTGCCAAGAAACCGCCTACTAATAACCTATCTATTTGGACCTGATAGATATAATGCACGTGTCGCGCATGTGTCGCGCACGTGTCACGTAGTCCCATATACATCTTTCTGTGTACAGTGCTTGTAACTTTACCAAGAATGGGCCAAATTTCTTATCATTTTGATGATTCCAGAACCTTGCAGTACACACCAATACTTTGCTAGATGATCAACCTTTTCTGATCGATTCCACAACGTTTCTTTTACAAGCAATCGCATGACCAGAACTGGTCTTTATCTTTAACAGCAACAACAAAAAAGTAATCTCAGTGATATTTATGTTTGGCCTGAAAAATATTCTGTATTTCCATCCATTACGTCTTTAATCTCAACTGTCATTTCTCAGGTTTACTTTTTTGAAGGAGAGAGGATGATTCTGAAATTTATGCAAATCTTTCCTCGATTCATCCGGATTATCCCTCTTTGACGGGGAACTGAAGAGGAAAATGCAAAAAAGGCTAGGAAGAAAAATATAAAGAAAATAGCAAAATTGAAGCTTTCTATGCTTTGGAAATAATGTTTTTCGGGTGATGTCAAATGAACGTACTAGTAATAATGAGCAACTTGCTGTATTGCCGTAAAGCAGCCATATGAGATATTGTTTTTGTATTGGAATTCAATTCAAATTTTGCAGACAACAACCAGCCAATATTTTGAAGCCGTTTAAGGACTTGCAACGTATCAATGATGTACCAGGTAATAGAAAATGATGTTCTGCGATGGAGGAGATATTTCAAATAGACTTAAAACACTAGTATAAAAGGCATGTGTTTATTGAGTCTTTTATTCAAACTTTGTGGCTTGTCCTACCTAGCAACACGTAAAGTATGCAATTATCATTCTGACTATTGAAATAAACTTTATTTATGACAGGTGATTGAAGTTGTAACAAGGCACTTACATATAACAACAAATTATGCACTAAATTGGATTACACTTCAAAAATGGTCTATTTGTATTATCTTGTTTGAATGAAGCTTGAAGGTATTATTTTTTTATTACAGAAAATACTTGTGAAAAATTGTAGGATTTCCCCTTTAAATGTTCATTGTTTCATGCATTCTTGCTTTCATGCTAGGGTGGTCTTTCTTTCAGTCTTCGCCCCGAGAAAATGGATTTTCTTAGAATAATTAACCTAAAAAACGCATCTTTTCGCCTCAATTCCATGACGGAATCTACATCTAAGGTATAATTCAATAACTCCCCGCAACATGTTATGTGGCTTGCAAGAAGGGCATAACTGCTTTGCACTATTTTGCTAAACACGATTGTGCACTATAACTTTGCCAGTAACTTAAAAAGTATGTGCTTATCTGATAAGAAACTGCTTATTTTATACAGTACTCTTTAAATTTGGTAGTTAATATCCATTTTCTATATTTCATTAGTCAATAAAAGACAAATCATTGTCACGTTTTAAAAAAGTGGTGTAACATGTATTGAAGAACAGAGAAACATATAAACATGTATATGAGCGATAAAGTGATAGCGTAACATTATAGAGCAATCAAAACCCTACAGAGTGAGTTACTAGAAATTACCGTTATTTTTGCCTTTTTTCCTCTCTGTTACAAGACGAATTTGCACTGTTTATTTCACTATTTATTGATCTATACTTCCTTCCTGTAGGAGAAAATAAGTTGAAGAACCTGTCTCGAAAGACCACCTGTTTACGGTGGCCACTTTTTATGTTTCCCTTGATTAATTGGCCTTCATAGACAGGCTTGACCGTATTTCCCTTCCAGTATCCCAAAGCTATCACGGAGCTCTCCAGAGGTGGATTACTTATTCCTCCTGGGACCCGTTTCACAAAGCCTTTTTTAAATGACAAATGCTGATAACCAATCAGAAGCAAGGATTTCAGTAGCTTATAACAAAAACTGTCATTTGTCACTGATGACAAGTTTTGTGAAACACCCCCCTGGTGTTTTTTTCCTCTATTGGGGGAGAGTTTATTGGTCGGCAAATTCTTATTCAAACATCTGCCCTACCCGAGGGCACGGCTAAAGAGTCGTTAGTCCTCGTTCCACCGGGTGTAAGGTTCCAGACAATAGTTTCAGATGCACGTATCCAAACCCCTTTTATCACGCTGATTAATTCGAGACACGAAGAGGTGGCGGTGCGATCGAGCCGATTTAAGCCCGTTTTATTCTCTCATTTATCTCCTCTCTGCCACGAGAATAGCTAAATAATTGTACAGTATTGTTGTGGGTTTATTCTGTCAGAGTCTTGACAAAGTGCAATTTGTTTTCATACTAAGAGTGAAATCTACCATTTTGAACTCTGATTTTAAAATATTTTCACACTCTTTGCTTCGAGTTCAAGTTAAAATTTATTTCATCCATTATTTAGAAAAAACATGTTTACAAAATTTATCAAATATATATATATAATGATACACTAATAAACAGGTACCTTAACAAAGCAAGAGTCTTATTGGTGCTGAAATGCTGTTATGTAGAGATCAAGAACTGCTGACCCTCAAGAAGTGGTATGTAAACATCTACTTGAGATGAAAATACAGTCAAATCTGTCTATTAAACAAAAACACAAAAACTGGTCACTGTAGACAGGTGGCCTTCTTCAAAACCACATTCCCTTCTAGAAGGAGGCAATATTGGTGACCACTATAAACAGGTGTCCTTTATAGAGAGGTGGCCACTAAGACAGGTTTGACTGTACATGTTCCATTGAAGGGTGTCTTCTTCTTCTTGAGTCACTCAACACTCACTCTTGATTAGACTGTCTTGATCGTGTTAGAATAATGTAGGATTAAAGCAATTGTGTTGATAGCATAGAAGATTTGAAGGTTTCGCAGAAGGGTGTTAACCTGTTTTTTCACAGAGATCAAGCCCTGTAGCATTCAGTAAGTTGAAAGTTACCATTAAGATGGATTTGGTATTTCCTTTTGAGAGCCAGAAGGATGTTAACTTGTATTTTGTGACATCTGGAGATAAAGTCTTTCTTGCTCTCATCCCATAGTAAGTTACCATCTACTTGAGATGAGTTTAGTATCATCTGTTGAGAGCCGGAAATGTGCCAGCGATTATTTTACATAGATATAAAGCCTTTATAACTCTAAGCAACAGTATATTACCATGTCATGAAGATGAATGTCTACATGCTCTGAATGGTATCAACCATTAATTTATATAGATGTAAAGTCATTATGACTCCAAGATTCAGTATATTACCATGTAATGAAGATGAATGTCTAGATGCTCTGAATGGTATCAACCATTATTTTATATAGATGTAAAGTCATTATGACTCCAAGATTCAGTATATTACCATGTCATGAATGTCTGCTGAGAGCGAGAAGGGCGTTCACCTCTATTATTACACATGCTCTAGTTGAATAGGAAGTCCCTTCATTTATTGACCATTTAAAACAACAAAATATACAAAACATCAATACAATAGAAGAATGATATCAAATAACAACAACATACAAAAGTAATAATGGTCAGGGTCCCTGAGAAGCAAGACTGCTTGTAGTCGGGACCCTATATATACAAGTACATTTTAATATAAATATAAATTTAAATGCACACGCACGCATAACAAGCACACACACACACACACACGCACACACACACACACACAACAGAATGGAGCAAAGATATAAGAGGAAGGAAAAATACAAGATAAGGAGCTACGAAGAAAGATCAAGATTATTTAAAGAACTGAATAAACGTAACTTGCACAATACTTTAAATCTGGATAGTGTTGTGCTATTTGTAATGTTACTACTTAACAAATTCCATTCATGCACCCCTGTGAATCTAGTTGAATTGCGAACATAATTGAATCTAGAGAAGGGTTTATGTAAATCTTGATGTTGTCTAGTTAAATGAGTGTGGAATTTTGAGTTTGTTTGAAACATGATAGAAAAAACTTCTTCACCAAGAGTATATATATTGCCATCTACTTTAGATAAGTGTAGTAAAATATTTTAAGAAGCAGAAGGGCACTATTTCAGATAATTTTACACATAGTAAAGACCATTCTCTCTCTTGTAGTGTCCTTTTAGAGCCAGAAGGGTGTTAAGGGAGTTTAGCAAAATGAAAGGTTACAAAGAGACACATCTGGAACAAAAAATGCATAATTGTAGAAAAATCACATTTCCTGACAACATAGAGCTAGTAATTAATAATAATAATAATAATAATCTTTAATGGTCCACTCCAAATTTTATTAAACCGAAACAGAAATTTATTTTGCCCAATTGATCGTGAGCCCGGCAGCCACTGAGCAGCGCCAGATCGACGTTGCTCTATCCCTTATTGTTGAACGCCAAACAAGGTAGCAACAACTCCCATCTTTTAACGTCTTTTGGTATGACGCGGCCGGGGTTCGAACCCACGACCTCCCGGCTGTGAGGCGGATGCTCTACTGACTGAGCCACACTCCGGTGATCAGACATGATAATACCAAAGAATATCATCAATACATGTCAAATTACAAGTGTTTATTCACCAGTATCAAAAATTCTTATGCTTTTTGCGGTCTGGATGCATCTTTCGTGCCACAACATTTCGCTAAGCTACGGAAGTTCTTAAATTGTATCATTTACATTAGAAAAAAAAACACCCTCTCTGATGCCCAGCCAGCAGTAGGTTATTATCTACTTAAGATGACACAAGAAAACACTAATGGCTCAGTGGTTGTACCCATGGTCTCTTAAACTGGGAGGTCTTGGGTTCAAAATAGAGACGATGCACTAGTACTTCTTGATAACCAGCGCTGTCAGATTTGAACTAAAGGTGTAGGGCCACAGCTTCACATGTATTCCTGTTATCAACCCATATCCTTTTCTTGTTTGTTTGTTTGTTTTACTTGACTGCTAAGAAAGCATGTGGATGCTTATAAGTAATCATCCAGGGGACCCACAGCTTTAAGTTCTCTCCAAGGGACTTGGTAATGAATTAATGCCTTACCGAATGGCACTAGCGCATTGACTGGGTTCCAAACCCAGGACCTCCCAGTTACGAGACCACTGCTTTTCCACTGAGCCATCGCGCCTCCTATTTTCTTATCAACATGAGAACCCTACAAGCACACATCAATCAGTTCCCAAGCCATCCCTGAAGCAGGAGCTATATATACATGTTGCCATTTCAGATAAGTTATTAGGCCAAGTAAAAAAATATACATGTTTAGCGTCCTTGCCTGCTTCCTTTTTGGGGGCCGCCTCCTATTTTTTTAATTTTTTTTAAAAATATTTTTGTTTTCTTTAAACATTCTGCTAAAATGATCTATTTCTGATTTTATTTTTTTATTTTTTAAATACTGGCGGCTATCTAGAAAAATAGCCTGACTGTCTGGAAAAATGTACCGAGCGGCCATTTTGAGGGGCCATTTTGAAAGAAAGAAAAGAAGAAAAAAAGGACCTCCTCCTTCCTATTTCTCAAAAAAACAGGACGCTAAACATGTTTTTTTTTTTGTTTGCCTTGTCTCCTAGTATATTGCCCAATGAAGCTGACCTTTGATTGTGTGTGTGTGTGGGGGGGGGGGGAGGGAGGGGGGTAGGGCTTTAACAAATTTTGTAGATGTAAAAAAATTGGGTGAGGGGGGGGGGATGGTGAGAATTTAAAATCATGATTATTTGGGCAACCATCACCTTAAAGGTACTATGTCCCTTTTGCAGCCAACCTCAAATGCTGTAGAACTTTGCAGGAATTATGAATATGTCATGTATGTCCTATCTGTGAAATTTAAACGTTAGCAGTGTCCTCATATTCAAATTATGCAAGGAAACCCGTTTACTTGCTAGACTTCACTGTCAGACACTATTGAGTGACTGACTGGCATTTTTTCTTCTTTGGTAATAACATACATGAAAAGAGTTGTAAAGGGTACATGAGCATTTTTCTACATCAATAACCCACTTCCTGTGATGGCCAAGAGTAAACTGATTGAATCTTTGCGCAGCATAAAACATATGACCATTCGGTACAATTGTCTGAAAATCAAGACTATTACTTTTGGGCTCTATAGCCCTAAAGTCGAGTTGACAACTAATAGTCATTATTTTCCCACTTGTAGACATTTTCAAGCCCCACCTTTTTTAGGGAAGTTCTAAATTAGTATTATCTTTCAAATGCAGTTGGAATTTAACTTTTTCATTTTTTTGGCCTGCAAATGGGACATAGTACCTTTAAGAGCGTCTTGTGAAACTTGTCTTTACATCATCCAAGCCCTGTCTTGAAACCAAACTCTAATGGGATACACAGTCTCAAAGTCTGTTTACCTCATACCCCAAACAGTTTACATTCACATTATCTTCTCAAGACTTATCTTCCAGAGATAAATCTTCTAGAAAGAAGAGGAACTAATGACAACCAAATGACTGTATAGTACCATGTTCAAAGCAATCATTTCATATCAATTGGTCCTGAAAAGTGCTATATAGAACTACTGGTAGCTATTATTACTATTATCAACAACCTTGAGAAGAACCGTGATCAATCAAACACATTACATTTGGAATGACTTTGCGGTCCAGAGCCACCTCAGAAATTATATTTGCACTCTCTTCTCTTACGCCTCTCACGTGCGTAGGACCAAAATTACCACGCCGACAGTTGGTGTGTTTTCACAGAGCGATCCCCTCGACACAAAACTCCAAATCACTTAACACGTCTGCGCATATTTCCCCCGCGTATTTGCGCACTGCCCACGCTCGGGAGACAAATCGCCGCGTTTGCACAGCGCCTCTGATTCTCATGTCTGTTTGGTCCTTTACACCTCTGCATTCCGTGATTTTCTTTTTCTTTCTCTTTCTCCTGTCGTTTTGTGAGATTTTTGGTTGATGTCGTCGCGCTTGGTTGAGTTTGAGGTGCAGTATCAGCTGCCATTTGAATCGCCGGAATCATCACCCACCTCCGCTGCGGTGGTGAATGGTGTGAGGGTTTCCCGAGAAAATTCTCCAAATGTATTTTTTGTTTCTAAACTTCGTTTTGTGTGGGGAATGTGATGATGTTTGTACAAAACTTTTTTTTAAAGGTACCGGGTAACAGTCATGGTTTGTATATATATATCACTCTTCGGAAATGCTCGGTGCTGACTAATTACTTTTTATGAATGCTAATGTGTGGAGAAGAAAAGGTACTGACAAGTAGGATTTTGTAGACAGTGATAAACAAAGGAAGATGGAAAGCGTGATTGAAAGAAGAGGATGGTTTGAAAGAAAGAGAAAGAACAATGAAGGTAGAATAAGGTGTTGTCAAAGGGCTTTTTAAGAATAGAGGTAGATGAATCAATATGTAAAGAGAAAGAGAGAGAAAGTGAGAGAGAGAGAAAGAGAGAGAGGGGGAGAGGGAGAGAAAGAGGGAGAGAGAGAGAGGGAGAAAAAGAGGGAGAGAGATGAGAAACACACAGACAGAGAGGAAGAGATGGGAAGGAAGAGAGGGAGGAAGAGAGAGAGAGAGAGTGAAGGAGAGAGAGAATGAGTATGAGAGAGCAACGTTTTTGGAAAAGGGAAATCGAGCAGTAGAGAATAGATTAAAAAGAGTACCACCATACTTTATGAAAAACAAAAACAAATAATATAAAAACAGATTACCTGTTCCTTCTACATGTATGTGATTGTGTTAAAAATAAAACATTAATGTAGTTTCAAGGAATGAAATATAAACTTAACATGTTTTCTATACTTCACTTCTAGTAATGTATTTAATAGATTGTGTAGAGTAGATTAATTATGCCAGCCTTTTAGATACATTGTCACCATGATGGTATATTCTTCTTCATTCTTGTGCAATAATCTAAGTGGTCTCCTTCAATAAGAATAATTTTGTTTGATGAAGAAATAATATATTGCTTAAATATATTATTACTTTTTCATCCACTAGGCAAGAATGGCGCTAATTCTGTATCACAATACAGGTGTGTCTAAATGTGTTATTGGTTGTTATACATGTGTCTGCATAAGTGCTTGTTCGCCACACATGCAATTATTTACAAAACAATAGGTAATTGACTGAAGAATTACACAATTGCCATGCAAAATTCCCCATTTCCAGCCTTGATTAACTCCATGACAACTTTTTTTTGCACTGGTAGATCTGAAGACCTCTAGATTAATCTTTTTGACACCTATCCTATGATATATACAATGTATTACAAAGAGATTTTGGGGGTGACTTACGGTATACAATTTTATCCAAATGGGGTGTGTTGGATAATCCAATTGCTCTCATTTGAGCAGTGTCTTCAATTCTAGAATTCATGGAAAGAATAGATCTCCTGAACCTTGCAAGATGCACTTTAAGATTTACCATTCAAGTCAATCCATCCCTTCCAAATTCCAATCCAATTTAAGGGTGCTTTCCCTTTAATGCCTGTCTTAAACGACCCTGGTTCGGGGTGATTATTCGTATTAGGTGCCAGGGAGCGGCGCATTTGACAGGATACTCGGTTATAAAAATCGAATTATGACGCTCATGCCAGTCGATGTCAGCTGATGTAATAAAGGGGGGCTTGGGTAAGAGTGCGTTGGTACATTATGTTATTTACCTTGCAAGCTCGCGACCACTAATGGGGTCATATTTAATATTGGGAGGGGAGACAGTGCTTAAGGAATAGATTGGGAGGATGAAACTGAGAATATTGGAATCATCTTTGGTCGTGGACTGACATTATAAAGTGCACATGACTGGGATGATACACATTTTTCTCTCGGTGCACTTTTTCTCTTTTTTCAGTACATTCAGGCTTGATTTGTGTTGTTATATTGACTGCTTAGAGCCGTAAGGACAGTAATTGTATTATAAGTTCATCATCACCATCATCTCCATCATCTTCATCATCACCATCATCTCCATCATCTTCATCATCACCATCATCATCATCCTCATCATCATCACCATCATCTCCATCATCATCATCCTCACCATCATCCTCACCATCATCATCATCATTGTCATCACCACCATAATCACTATTACCACCATCATCATCACCACCACCACCATCATCACCATTACCACCATCATCATCTTCATCATCATCATCACCATCATTATCATCATCAGATTCATTATCATCTTTAGATTCATCATTTTTAGATCCACCATCATCACCATCATTATCATCATCGTCATCATCACCATCACCATCATCATCACCATCACCATCATCATCACCATCACCATCATCATCATTATCATTATTATCGTTATTACCACCATCATCATCATCTTCATCACCATCATCATCATCATCATTACCATCATCATCACTATCATCTTCATTATCATCACCACCACCACCACCACCACCACCACCACCCTCATCATCATCATCATTATCACCATCATCATCACCATCATCTTCATCATTGAACTACCATTCAAGTCATCCTTCTGGTCATATCTTCCAATCCCTTTCCCATACAACAATTCCTCTTCACGTAGCCATACATGCAATAAGAATAATCACCACATCCTAAATCTACTCCTTCTAAATATGAGATGCCCTAGATCCTAGACGTCACTGAATCATCCCTTCCTCCTACTGTTGCTCGGAGCCTACCCACGATATTGCCTTTCCCCCTGCAAGCTACACCACCCATACATTCCAATAAAAGCTCTCCGTCTCATGTCTCCCTCTCCTGAGCCACTACCGTCTTCCATAGGCCTGTCTTCACTATCTCGAGATTGCCAAATATCCAGCCATTTGAACTATCCCGATCGCAAACTATCCAGCTAATTTTCGTCTTCATCAGACCGAAGTAGCAATTAGCGGGATATTTGGTCGGGATTGTCATCCCAAGATATCTTGGGATAGTTTGCAAAATATCCAGCTATTTGTGCTGTGCGTCTTCACCAGACCGAAGACTCGCACTTTGCCCAAACGCTGAGCAACATATCTCGAGCTAATTTCCCAAGGTCGAGTTTCAAGTTTCGAGGTTGAATCTCGAGCTGATGAAGATGCGATTTGTAACTACGGGATTATTTCCCAAATTAGAATTAGCGGGCTATTTGGCAATCTCAAGCTGATGATGACAGGCCTACTTTGTCACATCCAACCCCCATCCCGTGCCCGTCGTCATACCAACCCATCCTCCATCTCGCAGACACACACGTAGACGGGAGGGATAAAAATAGGACAGTGAGAAAGTTTCTTGTACTATTTGTCGCTGGATGTGATAGAGAGAGAGAGAGAGAGAGAGAAAGAGAGGGAGAGAGAGAGAGAGAGAGAGAAGAGAGAGAGAGAGCAAGAGAGAGGGAGGGAGGGAGAGAAAAAAAAGAGAAAGAGAGGAAGAGAGAAAGATAAATAGATAGAAAACAAGAGAAAGAGAGAAGGAGAGAAAGAGAGAAGGAGAGAAAGAGAGAAGGAAAGAAAGAGAGAAAGAGATAAAGAGAGAGAGAAAGAGAGAATGAGAGAAGGGGGATTGTGTTGCTGATTTGCAGCATGTAATAGCTCTCGTAATTACAGCAGGGGGTGATCGGTAAAGGTCAACCGATATGAGTAGTGATCTTGGGACTGGTATATTTGGGGTACACTCTGTGTGCAAGAGATAAAGCCTTGATCTTTATTCTTTAATTAACGCCCTGTCTGTGTTGTCAGGCAGTTTGAATCATGGCCGAAAATCAGATATCCACATGAATCTCAAACATGACTTTTGAACACAGATCACCTTCAGGTAAAAATACAGATCTATATTTGCGTCCTGATTTGTTGAGTCTCACTACAACATGTGAATGCTTGGAGATTTCAAAGTGACCTTCTATTTTCTTAGAAAACATGGAAAATGTTACACAATTAATAATAATAATATTAATAATAATAACGACAACATTATGATGTACATACATCCACCCCAAGGGATGCCCAAGGCGCCTTAACAGATTTGAAAACTATTACCCCGGCTTTAGCTGTGCTGACATGAAAACAAAGAAAACAAGGAAAAATTACGAAAATCACAATTTAGACCTGGGTATTATCACAGGGTAATTGTACATGTATGTGAAAAGGAATCAATAATTGCCTACGTGACGAAGTGTCGATGAGGAATCGATGGTGATATTCTCTTACTGATGAATTATATTGGATATGTGTCCTCTGGGGAAATGAAAATACTGTTTGTAGACTCATGTATCTCGAGTCATTCCCTTGTGAGAAGCGTGAATGGTTGTTACTCATGTGTTATTGATCGCAGCCCGCTCGAGGCTGTTCAATATTATTGATATTGTTACAGTATTACAAAAGCTGATACAACGCTTGCAGTGCTTATCAAGCACATGTGTTGTCTTATTGTAGTCATTCAGGCCAGTGGTAGGTGGCGGGGGGAGGGGGGGGGGGGGCACAAGGGACATGAGCCCCCCCCCCCCCCCAATACCTCAAGAACACAGTTAATATTCCACCATTCATGTTCGATCCAGCAGATCTCTTGGAAAATTTAGTACTGGTAACTATTTTGATACAGAATCCTAATTATTTTGAATTTCAGTTGGAAAATATTAATACTACCATATTATGTGTAAATTTGCAGCAACAATTAAGAAAGTCTTTTTTCTCTGAACATACTATATACATGATTGTAAGTAAAAAACCCATCAAAGCATGATCCAAAGTGAAGATTGTGAAGTATCAGACAATATCTACTTTCATATCAACTACTTTTGCAGCATCAATAATACTTTGATATTAAAAAAAATTACTCTGTAGTATATATATATACCGGTATATATAGGTATTATACCACTGCTAACAATGGCTGCTTCAGTTATCAGTAGATAACTGTTGACAGCTTTTGACGCAACATGTGGGCAATCAAAATTAATTCATTGCTGTATTTTTTTTAAATGATGTTAAATATCTCTTCAGAACAATGGCCACTTCAGGTATCATTTTATAATTATTGAAAGCTTTTAATACTACTGTGTAGGCAATAACCCCTTTGAAGCACTTGATTTATTGGAATACTTATTCCTAGAAATTCAATTATCACTGCTATACAGTCGATAATCATAATAAGGTTGACATTTTATTAGTTAGCCAAAATACACTGCTACATGTAACATAGTACATTGTGTAGAAGAAATCTGAACAAAAAGAAAAGTTTGTGTCCCCTTTTCTTGACTCGGTGATAATGCTTGTCTTGCATAAAACACAGCCTACAGACATAGTGTAGCAAATCGATAACCCGATTCACATTAAAATGGATAGCCAGCAGTTAAGCCATAATTAGAACCATTCACACATGTATTGAAAGCCCCTTAATGTTATAGGAAGAAGATCAATTCTGTACACTATCAAGACGCGTTCAGATACGACTCGGTAAACCGCTGCAAAAAGACGCCATGGCTTCTTTATGGGTAAGGTAATTGAATGGCAACTGCGTACAACAGACAGGATTTTAGTTAAAGAGGGAGGAAGGTGGGAGGGGAGGGGGGGGGGGGTGGGAGGGGTGCAGACTTTACCGGTATATAGGGTTGACCATTTTGTGGGTGCAAAGCACAAGAGCGGGAGAAGGGTCTGGGATGGGGTGTCCCCCCTCCCAATTTAGGGAAAATTTCAGCATTTTTCTGTCTGGAAATCAGGTTTTAGGTA
>JAVYIG010006993.1:0-17500 GCA_035222895.1 Strongylocentrotus droebachiensis | reverse complement strand
GAGGAGGAGGAGGAGGAGGAGGAGGAGGAGGAGGAGGAGGAGGAGGAGGAGGAGGAGGAGGAGGAGGAGGAGGAGGAGGAGGAGGAGGAGGAGGAGGAGGAGGAGGAGGAGGAGGAGGAGGAGGAGGAGGAGGAGGAGGAGGAGGAGGAGGAGGAGGAGGAGGAGGAGGAGGAGGAGGAGGAGGAGGAGGAGGAGGAGTGCATATTTAATTGCTACGTCTGTGAATACATGTATGTCTGGAAGTAATAGGGAAACATTGATTATAAAGCACATATGAATTGTATACACTCTGAGGTTTCGGAATCATTGAAGTTATAAGAAATTGACTCATTCATGCTCGGTGTCACATGCACTGCACACAGGAATGTATATTTGGGACTACACAAACATGTGACATGAAAGTTGTGGTCTACAAGCTCTACTTTGAATATGAGGGCATTTAAAGAGCAATCATTTTCAGGGGACTAAAGACAGATGAGAAAGTTAATTTTTTTATAACCAGAAATCATCCTTCTTAAGAGCATCATCTCTCATCTTGGTCTGATCTGAGCTAGAGAGGGAGGGAGGGAGGGAGGGAGGAAGGAAGAAGATCACCACTTATCACTCAATGTGGGCAGTTTGGAGGCAAATGGTACAGAGGAGGGAAAAGAACGAAGGGTTAGGGCATCTTAATAGTGAAGGGAGGAGAGAGAGAAAAAGAAAACAAAAGTGAGAAAGAGAGAGAGAGAGAGCTTAATAGTTTATGGTCCTTTCTTTGGCAGAACATCTGAGAGATAGGGATAGAGAAAAAAAAACAGGAATCATGAATGGACACATCCACAAATAATAGAGAAGCACCCCATATGTTTGTGTGAAAAAATGGAATAGAGGCACACAGCCAAATGAGGTAATGAAAATGAATAGAATTAATGTAGAGAGCATGGACAAGTACAAGGCTGACAGAGCCAATTCATATTCTCTCAGAGTAGCCACACAAACACACTTCAAGAGTGAGATCGAGGAAAATCATTCACATTTATATTAAAATAGCCTTTCTTCTCGGGCGATGCACGTGCTCGTCTCGTAAAGTCGGGAGTGCATCCCACCTAGTGAGTGGAAATCCAGTATTGATTTGTAAACGCACATTGAAATTTAGTATGATTGACATATTTGGTTCACTGCTTTAGTCTCTTCAACCAGTCTCTTGTCTGTTTAATATCGCGCCACATTGAAAAACATTTTGAAAATTTGCATGCTAATTGAAACGTCAGTCAAACGTTTCAAGTTGGAACACTCAGTGCTTTCAAGATGTAAATGTTAACGTTGTATAGTGCCATGCAGGGTTAATTGCATTCCTTTGTTGAAGGGCCTTAAAGATACTATGTCCCTTTTGCAACCAACCTCAAATTATGTAGAACTTTGCAGGAATTATGAATATGTCATGTATGTCCTATCTGTGAAATTTAAACGTTAGCAGTGTCCTAATATTCAAATTATGCAAGGAAACCTGTTTACTTGCTAGACTTCACTGTCAGACACTATTATCAGTATTGAGTGACTGACTGGCTTTTTTTTTTCTTTGGTAATAACACACATAAAATGAACTGTAAAGGATTTGTCTACATCAATAACCCACTTCTTGTAATACCCAAAATTAAACTGATTGAATCTTTGCGCAGCATAAAACGTACGACCATGCGGTACAATAATCTAAAAATCAAGACTATTACTTATTGGCTCTATAGCTCCTAAGTCGATTTGACAACTAATAGTCGTTATTTTCCCACTTAAAGACATTTTCAAGCCCCCCTTTTTTAAGGGGAGTTCTAAATTAGTATTATCTTTCAAATGCCATTGGAATTTAACTTTTTCATTTTTTTGGCCTGCAAATGGGACATAGTACCTTTAAATCATCTGTTGAAAGCCAGAAGGGTATTAAAGAGAAGGTTGAGTTCTGGGGAGAGGTACAAAATAAGTTGTGAGCGTTTTCATTGTTATTATGCAAGTGTGGAAGAAAAGCAGAGAAAAAATGTTCTCTGAAAAGCATGGCTCTTCAAATGCCTTTATATTTTAGATATGACATGTAACAGCTTAAAAATGAGGCCCAATTTTTATGCCACATGTTTGTATAGTTCCATATACATCTTTCTGTGTACAGTGCTTGTTACTTTACCAAGACTGGGCCAAATTTCTGATCATTTTGATGATTCCAAAACCTTGCAGTACACACCAATATATATGCTAGATGATCAACCTTTTCTGATCGATTCCATACTGTTTCTTTGACAATGCAATCGCATGACCAGAACTCAACTTTCTCTTTAATACTACGTTTCTATTAAAGCACTTTACATTGTAATTATTATTACCTGGGTCACTGGTTTCAACTGCTAATCTGCATTTGAGAGTGCACATGTTCTGCTCCCTTGGGAGTATTGTGGCAAGGCGCCATTTTATAAACACGCACATACATCTACCACATTTACGTTTGCATACTAGCGGGTACCATGCAGTTGAACACCTGGGTGGAGAGTGGCAAATGTAGATCAATGTCTTGCCAAAGGACACTACGGCAGCGGCAAGACCCAAACAGCAAACCATGTACTCCATAGTCTTGTGACGTATCCACTCGACCACAACACCTCTATATAATTGCTTGGTGGAATAAATCCAACCCCTGATATACCCCTTGAAGTTATATCCTCTACCTAGAGGAGGTTTTTTTTCCGTACCCAGACGACCAGCGACCGATGTACGTCATTCAGAAATGGTCCCGCGATGACTAACTGCTGCTCCTTGCTCTGGCACAGCCAAAGAGAACATGTCGAGTTGTGCATAATGTGAAGAGAGCACTCACAATGTGTTAGAGGGAGTGTGAAACATGGCACATTAGTGTGTTGCTTTGTAGAGAGAGAGAGGGAGGGAGAGACAGAGAGAGAGAGAGAGATAAAGAGAGGAGAGACAGAGAGATAAAGAGAGCAGAGACAGAGAGAGACAGAGAGAGACAGAGAGAGATAGATATAGAGAGACAGAGAGAGAAAGACAGAGACAGAGAGACACACAGAGAGATGGAGAAAAAGAAAGAGAAAGAGAGGCAGAGACAGACACAGAGAGAGAGACGGAGAGAGAGACGGAGAGAGAGAGATAGAGAGAGAGAGATATAGAAAGAAGAGGGGATAGAGGGAGAGAGAGGGAGGGAGAGGGAGACAGAGAGAGCACATGGCACATTAGTGTGTTGCTTTCCTTTTGTCTGAATTCAGCATTTCGATCCCACTGCTGCCACCATTAATTCCATTCTTTCGATATTTTTCATTATTTCTTTAAAATGAAGGATGGTAAAGGATAAATCATCTTTTGAGAGCCAGAGGGGTGTTAAGTCTATGTTTAATAGTGTATGAATTAACACCTTTCTCAAAACAGGCGATATACAGTCAACCCTGTCTATAGCGACCGCCCACAAGTTCCTTTACATGTTTCAATAAGGAACCATTTTATAGGGAAAACAAAAATGTAGTCTTTGTAGACAGGTTGTCACTAAAGCAGGTTTGACTAACAATTGTGGGATACTATTCCTCTTCCGTCATTTCCATTTAGATCCTGCTCCTGCCACCATTAATTTCTTTTTCTTGTTAATGTTTATTATTTAAAATGTAGGATGATAGATCATAGATGATATAACATACATTCAACAATAGATGAAAACGATCTTCCCACTGTTGTTAGCATTTCAATCCTACTCCTGTGGTTATCAACATCTACTCCTTGATAATTTGTGTTATTTTGTTAAAATGTAGGATGATAAAATGACATTTAATACATTGAACAATAGTGGAAAACTATCCTCGCTCTGTCATTTGCATTTTGATTCCACTCTGGCCTGCAACAGCTTTTTAGTAAGTACATGTAAGATTGTTGCCTGTCACTCTCTGTGTTGAATATTTCAATCTAAATCCTGCCACCATTCAAGCTTCACCTCTAGTAGGTTTTTTAAAAGTAGGATAAGATTGTAGGGAGTCAGTGAAACATGCCTCGTTAGTGGGATGCTATCCACTCTCTGCATTCACTGTTTTTAACATACTACTCCTGCCACTACTTAACCCCTTACCTCTGATATTCTTTTCATATAAGTATTATGTAATAATAATAATATTCGGTTCTTGTATAACTCATACCACATTATATATAAAATCCCTATGCACTTCCAAAGAGCTTTGGAAATAATTACCCTATAGCTTTAGCTCAAGTAGCCGTTATCAACGCACAGTGCATTTCAAGGAATAAATGTAATGTGTTACATAATACCTGACATATTATTTTGTTAATTGTGTGTATCATACATATTTTGTAATGATTTGATTAATAATTGCATACTATCCTCTCCCTTCTGTCTTAGCCTTAATCCTACTCCTCCCTAAACTTATGGCCTTACCTTTGGCAGTCTTTTTTTTTCTACTTCTATTTTCCCACTTCTATTTGGGAGAAGTGTTTGAAAGTGTGTTGCTATTCACCATACACCTGTTGTATTGTGTGTAGTACATGACTTGGCCATCGTATGCAACACCCTTTTCTCATGCAGTATATGTGTGCCACTGCAGTTGTGCTTAAAGGCATCGTTTAACAATGTTAAATCTACGATGCATGGCCCTACATGTTATCAGTGTGATATGGTGTAATATTGAAGCCCTAACAAAATTGCGCTCAGAATGATCATGAAGTGCCTCAAAAAAAAAAAAAAAATTGAGTGACCGGTTTTACCATACTCATTTACCCCAATAAACTGTTTTGTAAAACGTTGGGAAAACAGTTTTTGAAATTTCGTTTTCCAATCATAAATATCTTGATAATCAGACAGGCGATCGGCTTGTAAAAGTCATGGGATTCCTGATAACCTAAAGGTTTATAGTAATGATTGCAGCATTCGCTAAATCCAGGATTTTGTTTCAGAATCTAAGGCAATGTTACCGAGTCACTTTAACACATTGCATTTTACTATCACCTGACACTGATGTTTTAGTTTTATCTTTTGACCCACGATGCTCTGAATTACAAATTGTACAAGAACAGAAAGTGCAACATTCACAGGAGAATTTCAGTCCATTTTAGTTGCTGTACATCATACAATTTATGAGTAGGAGGATTCAATACAAAATAATCACTGCAGTCTCTAAATTGGTAATGCAGAGCAAAATTTAAAATCACCATTCTGGGGGTACAAGTGGACAATTACTTGTTGATATTTTTATTATTTATTCTCTTTGTTTCATTTAGTATATTTTTGAATATTTATTGAACTATGAAAGAGTGGAAAATACATTTAATTGTTGCCAATCTGAGGAGGAAATACTGATTCATTCAGAAAATGAGAAAAGTCTGATCTGCAATGGTTTAACTGATCTATACTGACATTGATTGTTTGCTTTGAGATCTAGAAGGGGGTTTGTCTGTGGAGGTGTAATAACTGTTCGAGGAGAAAAAACCAAGGCAACTGTGTTATTTGACCCCCCCCCCCCCCCCCCCCCCCCCGGCAGTCAGTTGAATTGTGGTGGTGCAACTGTTGATTGCAGTGCATGTTGGTTCAGTGAGAGAAAGAGAGAGGTGTAGATTTATGTAGCTACCAGAAACAACATGATGATCTAGAGAAAGAGAGAGAGGCAAGAGAGATAGAGATGGAGATGGAGAGAGAGAGGGGAGAGAGAAGAGGGAGAATAAGGGATGGAGGGAGGGAGGGAGAGAGGGAGGGAGAGACAGAGAGAGAGAGAGAGAGACAGACAGAGCGAGAGAGAGAGATATAGAGGGAATGATAGAAAGAGTGAGAGAGAGATAGATAGATAGAGAGAGAGAGAGAGAGAGAGAGATTGATAGAGAGAGAGATAGATATAGAGAGAGACAGGGAGAGACAGAGACAGAGAGATGGAAAAAGAGAAAAAGAAAGAGAGGCAGAGAGAGATAGAGAGAGAAAGAGACTGAGAGAAATGGAGAAAGAGAAAAAGAAAGAGATAGAGAGAGAGAGAGAGAGATGGACAGAGAGAGAGAGAGGGAGAGAGACGGAGAGAGAGAGAAAGAGAGAGGAAGATGGAGGGAGGGGAAGGAGGAGACTGGGGGTGGAATAGAGATATACCGATACACATTTGCTTCTTACCTCATCATCACCACCATCACTTAGGAATAGGCTGTCGCAGTCACACATCAATTGCTTGATGCATGCCTCCCTTTTTTTCTACAAGATTATAGATAAATAGCATCATCCTGCAATCATGAATGTCAAAACATCAATTCCCTGATGTTTTAATTCCTAATTGGCTTTCAAATTGGATTTTGATGGATTTGGTCTCATATTTGGAATCCGGAATCTAAAGATTAAAAAAGGGGATCTGAAGCTGATGTATTATCAATAGTGAGATGTATTTCTTCTCTTTGGTTGATTAAACTTCATTTTATAATCATTGATGGAGAGTGTGAAGTCATTTTTTCAGTGTCAGGAAAAGGAAACAGTGTGTTGTAGAGAGGAAGGAAAAAAGAGAGGGAAAGGGAATAGTTGTTTGTCACTTTGAAGAAGAAGAAGAGATAGGGCTACAGGGAGATAAACTTCTGATAATATACAGACTGACAGGATATGAAATCGAGAGGGTGAGAGAGAGATAGAGAGAGAGAGAAGGGGAAAGAGAGAGAAAGAGAGATGGACAAGAGAGAGAAAAGGAGAAAGAGAGAGAGAGAGAGAGAGAAGAGAGAGAAGGAGAGACAAGAGAGAAGGGAATAGAACGGAAATGAAATTAAAATAAAATACACAAATTAATATTTCCTTCAATTCAGATTAAAATTATTAACTAAACTTATCTTTTTTATTTCTTTCTCTTTGCAGGTAAGTCGCTGAACCAAGAGCAAGCTTATGTACTGTGTGTGTAGAAGGTAAGATGGATGCAGATACCACTTTTAAGACTGATTCATGTCAAAGGTGATCTTTTATCAATGGAGGGCATTGGATTGGTGCTATGTCAGGATACCTAATGCAGTATACATATCACTTGTCTGAATGGCTAATCATTCTTACCTATGTGAATCAGGCTTATAGCAGAAAGAGCAAAGACCAAAAAGAAAAGAAAAAAAGGCAGGGAACAGATATATCCATTTATATTTAAGACCTGAGGGCTAAGAAATCATTTGTATGTTTGTACATAAGCAACTAGGGGACCAACGGCTTTAAGTCCTCTTCGAAGGACTTGGTAATGAGGATTAATGCCTTACCAAAGGGCACTAGCGCATCAAATTGGTTTGAACCCCGGACCTCCCGATTAGGACACCACTGCTCTACAACTGAGCCATCGCGTCTTCTTTTAGGGGATTTTGAAGAAGAGAAGGATCAGAGAGGAAGTATTGTGGATATATAGGCACAAATATTAATTTTTCATATTTTCCATCTTCAGTATAATGTTTCTCTTCACGTTTTATGGTTCATTAAACCCTCAACGAATGAAAAATGTTGAGTATGTTAATGAGCTATAACTACTCTGTGTTACTAGAGCGGAAAAAGTTTCAGGCTCTAATAATGATGCAATCGTACTTGCAAAGTATGTTCCCATTGTTAAAAAATTAATATTTGTTGTTAAATATTAGTTGCAAAATGTGAACAAAAGCTTTTATAAACATTTCATGAGATGTGCTGAAACAGTAGACTCTTACTGAGAGCTCTGATAATAATAAATAATAATACAAATGTTACTTATAAAGCGCTTACCACCGAAGTCTCTAAGCGCTATATGGGCCAATGAAATTGGTTATTATTACATCTCATAACGACCAGATGATTATGAAACAGGTGAATTTTCATCTCCTTTCCTTTGTGATCAATGCACTCGATGTATCAGAGGGAAACGTGCTCCATTCAACAATCAATGTTGTGCACCACACACAATGGGTTGAAAGCGTGTTAGGCCCATCAGTGTGAACAATACCTTATTTTTGTCATAAGGTTTAGAACAGCCCCTTATTCAAATCACCTCTATCTAGCTGCATAACAGCCGTCCCGCTTCACACACAAGGATCTGCAGCCTATGTGATGTGTTGAAAGCGTGTTAGGTCTCACAAGTGTGAACAATACCTTATTTTTGTCATAAGGTTTAGAACAGCCCCTTATTCAAATCACCTCTATCTAGCTGCATAACAGCCGTCCCGCTTCACACACGAGGATCTGCAGCCTATGTGATGGGTTGAAAGCGTGTAAGGTCTCACAAGTGTGAACAATGCCTCTTTTGTCATATTGGTTAGAACAGCCCCTTATTCAAACCACCTCTATCTAGCTGCATAACAGCAGTCCCGCTTCACACACGAGGATCTGCAGCCTATGTGATGGGTTGAAAGCGTGTTAGGTCTCACAAGTGTGAACAATGCCTCTTTTGTCATATTGGTTAGAACAGCCCCTTATTCAAATCACCTCTATCTAGCTGCATAACAGCCGTCCCGCTTCACACACAAGGATCTGCAGCCTATGTGATGGGTTGAAAGCGTGTTAGGTCTCACAAGTGTGAACAATACCTTATTTTTGTCATAAGGTTTAGAACAGCCCCTTATTCAAATCACCTCTATCTAGCTGCATAACAGCCGTCCCGCTTCACACACGAGGATCTGCAGCCTATGTGATGGGTTGAAAGCGTGTAAGGTCTCACAAGTGTGAACAATGCCTCTTTTGTCATATTGGTTAGAACAGCCCCTTATTCAAACCACCTCTATCTAGCTGCATAACAGCAGTCCCGCTTCACACACGAGGATCTGCAGCCTATGTGATGGGTTGAAAGCGTGTTAGGTCTCACAAGTGTGAACAATGCCTCTTTTGTCATATTGGTTAGAACAGCCCCTTATTCAAATCACCTCTATCTAGCTGCATAACAGCCGTCCCGCTTCACACACAAGGATCTGCAGCCTATGTGATGGGTTGAAAGCGTGTTAGGTCTCACAAGTGTGAACAATACCTTATTTTTGTCATAAGGTTTAGAACAGCCCCTTATTCAAATCACCTCTATCTAGCTGCATAACAGCCGTCCCGCTTCACACACGAGGATCTGCAGCCTATGTGATGGGTTGAAAGCGTGTAAGGTCTCACAAGTGTGAACAATGCCTCTTTTGTCATATTGGTTAGAACAGCCCCTTATTCAAACCACCTCTATCTAGCTGCATAACAGCAGTCCCGCTTCACAATTGAGGATCTGCGCCCCATATGATGGGTCGACAGTGTGTTAAGAAACCTTAAAAAGCAAAGCTAATAGTTCAGGTTCCCTTACATAAATATCACAGTGTCATTTAATAATAATAATAAGAAAGACATAAAAGGGTATAAACCCCGGACAGACGATACAAGACCACATGGAATGGGACAATACATCAAGACAGCGCAGGCAGGGGGATGGAACATTCTCATGTCAGTTGGAACAGCCCCTTATTCAAACCAACTCTATGTACTCAGTGGCTTAATATATGCATCCCAAATGTTTCCCTCATATAGGCCTGTCCTCATCAGCCCAAGTTGGCCAACTAACCCACTATTTCTGATCTGGGAAATTAACCAGATCACGAAATAGTGAGCTATATTTGGCAGGTGAAGACGCAAAAACATGGCTATTTGCTTGGGAAATCTTGGGATGGTTTGCGAAATAGCCCGCTATTTATAATTTGTGGTACGTCTTCACTATGCACTATGCGCGAACACTGTACACATTTCTTAAGCTCAAGTTCTGAGCTGATGACGATGCGGATTTGTAACTTTGGGCTAATTTCCCGGACCATAAAATATCAGGCTATTTGGCCAACTCCGGCTGATGAAGATTTGTAACTTCAGGCTAATTTCTTGGATCATAAAATAACGGGCTATTTGGCCAACTCGGGCTGATTAAAACAGACCTATATACTCTCCTTAGCTTCTGTTCAGCCTTGAAATATACTCTTGTTTGTTGTGCAATCGACTCTCGCCCAATTTCCGGTGCTTTCGTATGATGGAGTTTACCCACATTTTTTTTTGGTTCAGCCGCTCGACTCACTTAAGTGGAATAGGAGTTGCCATAGCAACCACTTTGTTTGATTTTATGTCTGGTCTTTTGAGAGTGACATAATTAGCAATATCCTGGGTCTAATGATCAAATGGTTGTATTGTTTGAGTTATTAAAGGAGCATATTAAAGCTAGAATGGAGTTGTTTGGAAATGCTCTCTTTTAGAAGCCAATGTACAGATTGAGTAACCTCGAAAAATAATTTCTTACCTACAAATGTGAAATACTAGTAAAATAGCTGCTGTGATTCTTTTTTGCTCCTCAAGTGGAATAATAAACATCATAATTTTTTTCTTGACCTAACATGTAAATACCAATTGTCATGATGATATCAATGTGCTCTGGCGCCAGACAAGTGTATGTACCAGCTATTAGACCGTGGGCCGAGCGCGATTTTAGGGCTTAGTTTTCTTTTTTTGGACTGACTTTGTGGTACATAGTTTTCGGTAACCAGAAATTAGGATAAAAATACACAGATCCCAAATCAGCTTATTCCTACGACTGAATCTTTGCCGTTCGTATAATACATCATTTTAATTGACAAGTAATTTAAGAGAAGTGGGCGAGAACGAGACTGCCAACTCTCCGTTCGTACACGTGTATAAACCAACGAACTCAAACCAAGTAGAAGGATTGTGTCCGTTCACGTTTCACGCAGCACAATGGCACCGCTCGAGTGCGCCCGCCGCCATTTTGCGTAGTACAAGAAATCGCCTGCGCATACGTATTGTGTACAAGCTCCTATTGCAATTGGAGGAAGGGACGTCCAGAAACCAGGGTTTTATTGTTAGTTTTGGTGAAAATATCTTTACATAATATTGTTTATGCCTTTGTCCAAGTCCCATACAGATGTTTGATGACTTGAATATTGGAATAAGAGCGGCAGCTTGGAGAGTAGGGTTAACATTTTATGTGTTTTTTTTGCATAAAGACTAAAAGAGCTAGACTATTTGTTAAATATCATTTGTGGTATTAGGCTAGTTTTGTCTCTTTCTGTGATAGAAAGAATATATCAAATTATTTAGGCTCTATCTATATAAATCACTCCCACTTTCTCTTTACACACACTCGTAAATTCTCAGTCTTTGTGTTTCTCTTCGATCCCACTCCCCCTCTCTCTATCCCCTTCTCTCCCTCGACCCTCTCTTTTTCTTTGGCACACTCCCCCTCTCCCCTTCTTTCTCTCTACCCCTTTCTCTACTCCCTCTCTTTCTCTCTATCCCCTTCTCTCTCTTCCTCTCTTTTTCTTTCACTCTCCCTTTCTTTCTCTCTTTCTCTCTATCCCCTTCTCTTTTTCTCTCCCCCTCTTTCTTTCACTCTCCCCCCCCTCTCTTTTTGTCTCTCTCCCCTCTCTCTTTCTCTATCCCTTTGATTCTTGGCACTGCAGAAGTAGGCCCACTGAATATTAATATTATTTCTTTTCTTTCCCTTGGGAGGCTACCATTTAGCTGCCAGATATTATTTTCATCCCATATAGGCAGATTTAAAGATTTGTCTAAGAAGTGTTAAGTAATGTAACATTGTGGCAACTATTCACATGTCTTTCCACATAATTGTGAATACTTTCATCTTATTTAAGTTTTTTTTTAACCTTGGCATTGCGCTATATGTATTACATGAATGTATACAGTACATATCAAAACATCCATGAACTATTGCAATGGTGGATATGAAGAAAAAAATCCTCAATGGTGTGGAAAAAACTTTCCTCAAGCAAGCAATCATGGCACATTATGTTTATACCGGCACATTTCTTATTCATTTTAACACAAAGAGAAATAATCACATGTACATTTGCATTTGACTGACTACAATGTACAAAAGCCGATTTTTTTTGGGGTGTTTATTTGAACCCCGTAAATTATGTTTTCCTGGCATCTATTAACACAATGGAGACCATAAAAAGCAGTGCATGATAACGTCTTTTTAAATCAAGTAACAGTTTAATACACAGTTATATCCAGAGTTACCATGTGTTTGGTTAAGTTACCAGATGAGTTGAATATCTTCTCACAATATTTGCACTTGAAAGGGTTTCTCTCTACAGCGTGCGTTCTTTTTTCTTTCTTTTTTTCTTTTTTTTTTCCTTTTTTTTTTTTTGGGGGGGGGGCCGCCCAAGGGGGGGGGGGGGGTTGAACCCCCTAAACCCCCCCCCCCCCCGTAGATCCGCGCCTGAAACAGGGATCGTTTGCATACACCGTAAACCTCTGTATACAGATTTGCATACAACATATGAGTGACTTCCTTATCTAATTTGACGAAACAATTTGTTTGTACACACATGTATGTGACACTATGCCGTCACCGAATCCATTATCAAGAAACATACGCACAATAATTGTAAATAGCTTTGGTAAGTGCAACCAATAGGATATGAAGGCACAAGTGATCAGAGTCAAGTTAAAAATACAAAATTTAAAGAAAATCCCTTTCCCTGAAACACGTTGACAATAATCCAGTTGTTTTTTATTTCTTTGATGCCTCTTTCGCAAATTCTAATCTCAAATCTAATTTATGCAATCAGATTCAAATTATACCTTAACCTGTCAGACAAAAGACAGGCTAGTGTCAATAATAGAATCACACAATTCCTTTCTCTCTGGGTAAGCCTAGATGTATAAAACACAAAATAGACCAATAGGGCAAACATCGTATATTATCCCTGTAGTGCACATTCTGTCATTTCAGTGGGAAGGAGAAGGTATGATGAAATAGTCTGTTTGAATTAGTATATTTATTTCATACAATGGTGAAATATTATGTAAAAAAATACACATAAATAAGATTGACCAATTTTTTACCCTTTTACAGCAGAAATCCCCAAATATTTCAAAATGTATAAAGATATACATGTACCAGAATAATGGGAGCTTCGCAAAATATTGCCTGGTGCGGGGAAGTTTTTTTTTTCTTGATTTGTATTTCAAGTGCTGTGCTTTACTAGGCCATATGAAATCACTACATAATCTACACATATTCATCTGAGGAGTAAGTTTTAGGTAGCTTCTTTAACTGCCATGACTGACAGGTCGTAACTTTCACAATGACCAACTTTGATGAGTAAAATTTCTTGTGTTTTACAACAATTTAAATGTCCAAAATTAAGATGTAAATTTTGAGTAAATTCCAGTAAATTTCTTACAATAATGCTTGAAAGTCTGACGACTCACGGGAAATTGTGTCACTATTACTTATTAATACCAGCGCCGCGATGCAACATGTTCATAAGTTCAAGTTAATCTTCAAAGTAACTTGAACCAAGTTTCACCAAGTCAAACAAAGAAAGTGACCTGCTTATGCCCCAATGATCCCCCCCCCCCAAAAAAAAAAAACAGTACAGTATTCTCTGGATATCATGTATTCGATATTATCGGTTTATAATACTTTGCAGCTCTGTGGAATTCAATATTTTTGATAGTTCATAGCCGATGTCATTGAGCTCGAGCGAAAACAGTTCACAAACATGGAAATGAATAGATGGGACCGATGTACAAATACACGCTTTAGTCTGTGACTTTCTGCGTTCGGATTATCATGCAAAACTGTTTGTTTTGCCATTTTTTTAATGAAGTGATCACTTAACTATGAAAGGTTATTCCAGAGCCTCTTTTAAGGCGAGTGGTGCAGTTGAAAGCTGCACAATATGGCATTTTGCAGACGAAAGTTGAGCATACACATAGCACGTAGTCGCAGTTCGCTTTCACAACGCTCGTTCTATCCAAGATGGCGCACGGCGGTGCAATTCAGCGGTCTCGGAAAATCCTTCTACTTACTTGGATTTCGATGGTATAAACTCACCGTGCGACGAGAGTGAAACAGCACATTCTCCGTCTCCGTCGTACGAAGAAATTATGTAATCCATTCGAATATTACCCAAAGCTAATCACATTTGCTGATGTAAATAATATGATTTTGCAAATATGAACTGCTAAAACTAATGAAAACCTCGTCAGGGTGAAAATATTTCGAAAATGGGCGGTCATAGCGGGTCATAGCTACCATGAAACAGACGAGAAATAGCGCGTTGCCAATTTGATATTATTGTAAGGATCGTATGCAATTCTCTTGAATGTACGTACATGTACACTGATCTGTGTAGAGATCAGTGGCTCCGTACCGACAAGACTCGAGTAATTTTTGTGTAATTAGAACTTTTTATGAAAACATTTCTTGTATTAGCAATGCAATGGTAGTTTAAGAATATGCCTACAGAATTAGAGTCCCTAAATATTCATTGTAATTATAAAAAAAGATATATGTCTTTTTTTATTTCCAGTCCTGAAGTATTTTTTACATTTACTCGCTTAATAATAGGGTAAACGGGGATGTGGGTTATTTTTCTTCCTGAAGGAAGAAATATGACAATGTTTATTCAAAATTACACTGCATTCACTGGCTTAAAAATTGATAACAAATACATGCTGAGGTATATATGTGAAGTGTACAGAATGATGATGTATAATTTTATGTCGTCTGGATTTTGAAATCATGCGATGTTATTATAGTTCGTTTTGTTATGTTTTGATGAACGGAATGCCCAACTACATTTATGTGTGAAGAACCATTTACTGGATGAGAATGTGAAATGAAACATAAATGTCTGTATGCAAAAGATTCCACTTAACCAAAAATAAATAAATGCTCCTCCAAAGGGGATGGGCCGGGAAAATTCATTAAACACCTGCAAAGGCCAAGGACCTTTTATGTCGTGCTTATCCTCGATGTTTTCGGCTTGCTCGTCAGTGAATTTCTTCGATGCCTCTCCCGCTCCTCTCCCGCTCCCCCACCCCCCCCCCCTTGGATCCACAGCTGCCAAATGATAAATTTGTTGAAGTGTATATTCATTGAAGTGTTTCGGAAGTGATCCATATTCCATTTCAGGAAAGTAAAAAGAAAAACAAAATGGGTAGAACTAAAACGTTTTTTGGTGACATGTGACAATTTATTTCTTCAATCATTATTTTATTCATGTTCATCTTTAATAAATTCATTGGTTTCTTCCTTTATAAAATATTTTATCTTTGGTTAACAAATTATGCCTTGGGGGGGGGGGGGGGGATACTCACATTTGGTTCCGACTGGGGTGTGCCGCTAACAACTGACACCTTGTCACCATTTGTTTAGTAAAAAATGTATAAGTCCTGACAAAATGTATAAGGCCGACAACAATTTTCACTCTATTTTCACTTTCTTGGGAGTGACGTCCGTGATCACTTGTTTAGGAGTGAAAATCAATTGATTTTAGAGTGCTCTCTAAGAAGAAAAGAGTGAATGTTCACTCTATTTTCACTACATTTTCACTCTCCAGAGGAGTGACGTCCGTGATTTTGAAAATTCACTCTTTTTTTTTAAGAGAGTATATAATGGTCATAATTAGGCAGAAAGGGGCCATTATTTAAAAGGTTTTTTTTGTATACTACAGCGAAAAAATGAGCTAAAATATCCGATCTGAATTAGGCCTACAAAACCCTAACCCTTGTCAAGGGATTTTTTGTGAAAAAATCACGCATTCCGGTGGCACATGATTCCCGTCCCGGATCCCCGTAAAACTTTATAATATATATTTATTTATATTCATTTATTTTTGGTTAAGTGGACTCCTTCACATATCGACATTTATCTTTCATTTCACATTCTCATCCAGTAAATGGTTCTTCGCACATACATGTATAGATGGGCATTCAGTTCATCAAAACATAACAAAACTAACAGAAAATATGCTCTAAAATCTGTTTATTTTACTTATTAAACAATATTATTGAGTGTTTCTTGTAAGTATCGGCTTCTGGTATACAGATCTGACAGGAAGAGGGGGAAAAGGATATAAAACCTTGTCACCATTTGTTTAGTCAGAAATGTATAAGTCCTGAAAAATAAAATGTCTGTAAACCATTGTATGAAAACATTCTGTATAACTATAATAACATCACATGATTTCAAAATCCAGACGACATAAAATTATACATCATCATTCTGTACACTTCACAAATATACCTCAGCATGTATTTGTTATCAATTTTAAGCCAGTGAATGCAGTGTAATTTTGAATAAACATTGTCATATTTCTTCCTTCAGGAAGAAAAATAACCCACATCCCCGTTTACCCTATTATTAAGCGAGTAAATGTAAAAAATACTTCAGGACTGGAAATAAAAAAAGACATATATCTTTTTTTATAATTACAATGAATATTTAGGGACTCTAATTCTGTAGGCATATTCTTAAACTACCATTGCATTGCTAATACAAGAAATGTTTTCATAAAAAGTTCTTACTCGAGTCTTGTCGGTACGGAGCCACTGATCTCTACACAGATCAGTGTACATGTACGTACATTCAAGAGAATTGCATACGATCCTTACAATAATATCAAATTGGCAACGCGCTATTTCTCGTCTGTTTCATGGTAGCTATGACCCGCTATGACCGCCTATTTTCGAAATATTTTCACCCTGACGAGGTTTTCATTAGTTTTAGCAGTTCATATTTGCAAAATCATATTATTTACATCAGCAAATGTGATTAGCTTTGGGAAATATTCGAATAGATTACATAATTTCTTCGTACGACAGAAACGGAGATTGTGCTGTTTCACTCTCGTCGCACGGTGAGTTTATACACGTGTACGAACGGAGAGTTGGCGGTCTCGTTCACGCCCATTTCTCTTAAATAACTTGTCAATTAAAATGATTTATTATACGAACGGCAAAGATTCAGTCGTAGGAATAAGCTGATTTGGGTTCTGTGTATTTTTATCATTTTATTAACATTATCTAAATCTTGGACCAGTAATCTATGCAACGGACTGGAAGAAAAATCGCGCTCGGCCCACGGTCTATATGGTCATGTTTTCGTTGACAATCAGCCATGCATGAAGGCTTTCGTCTATGGCTGATCTTCAATGATACAGAGTTTAGTCCATTCTGTTTGTTGCTACTGCAGACAGCCAGTGAAAAGGAATTTGTTTAATCAAATTATGGAAATGCAAGCACTACTTTAAACAAACAGAACTTTGTTATTCCTAGCTCATTTTTCCTGATTGAGGTGTCATATGAAAGGGCAGAAAATGAACTTTCTAGAAATGTGTATTTCTCTTTGAAATTCAGATACCATCCGCCAAATGACTCCTTGGTACCCTTTCTTCAAATTGATATTAATCACTCATGAATGAGTTGCATCAAATGAAAGAGGAGGATCTAAGCTTTAAAAATATGTGTCATTTATTAATTATAATCGTGATTAAGTTATGATAAAACACCAATAATTCTCAGTTTTGTTTTTTCTGGGACGCACAGTACAGGGTAATGAAGTTGCCCATGGGTTGATGTATACATCTTCTTTGATTGCATTCTACACAATTTAACTGTCTACATTTTCACTTGAAAATGCTAACTAGCACCTTTAATGAAACCGATCTTTTCGGATAACTGGTTACTGCCGCTCTCCTTTATTTTGCGGCACCCAGTTCGTCTCATATTTTCTTCCAT
>JAVYIG010006992.1:0-108567 GCA_035222895.1 Strongylocentrotus droebachiensis | reverse complement strand
ATCTTCTTCTTGATATGTGTCTGGAAACATTTGGTTGCAAACATTTCGAAGGGAATTATTTTGCTGGGTATTATATATCCTCTTATTTTGCTCAAAATGGTTATCATGATCGGGAAGAAAAAAAATCATCAAAATGTTTTTCCCGGAATATGCTGGTAGGTGAATAACTTAATGATCATGCAGAATAAAATCTAAAATAATAAGGTTCTTTACGAACCTCCCGATAGGGTGGGGGGGGGGGGGTGAAAGACTAGAAATGAGTGTACGTGTACTATGGTGATATATATATCCGTCGCAATCGAGAGAGAATAGGGACTTTTAGATTCGCACGAAGACAATAGGTCTATGCTACGATCGACGTCCTTGTAATGCACTGCCTTGAATGGACGTCACACGTATCAGTCCACGCAAATCTAAAAGTCCCTAATGAGGAGGAAGAGAGATACACATGATAAATGGTAGAGAGCGAGAGAGAGAGAGAGGGGGGAGAAGAAAGAGTGAAGGAGAGAGTGAAAATTAATCCAAAAAACAACGAAGAGGAAGAGACAGAGACAGCAGAGGGAAAGAGGAGGAAGAGAGAGAGAGAAAGAGAGAGACAGGGGGGGGGGGGGTTGACGGACCCAGTTGAGTATAGATATAGATATAATCAGATAAAACTGTTTATTCCCGTTTAACTACGCCCTTTGGACGTATTCTTTAGGACAGATACCAAGATATCATAATTATTTTACCCAAGGCTTGTTGTTCGGGGATCTTATTTTCTGTGGATGATTAAACCAGCGTGCAGTATTCGTTATAATGTAAAATTGTATCATGGACAAATTTATTCTGTCATATCCTTATGTTTTTTTTTCCTTTTATTTCTTATATATAGGACCAAGGAGTGTGCCAAATATTATACAGCTTTTTTTTGCAAAGGAAAAATTATACCTGATTTCCGGATAGGGGACTTGTTATTGTCTCGATTTATATGCTCATGAATTGTGTCAGTAAAATAAAAGTACCGTCCACACGCCATTTGCGTCGAACAAGGTGCATCCTCGCTTACAAATAAGCGCCAAACTAATCGAGGGACAGTTAACATAATTTGAAACTCCAAGCGATGAGTATTTTTGTTTACTAACCAGAGTCTGTCCTCTATTCAGCTGTAATTCACAATGATATCGTGTTCTGCATTTACTTTTGATATGCGTAGTTTTTATGGCGTCATTTTGTTGAAAAATAACCAGAAACATTATTTTAAAGAATTATATTTGAAGAAATGCGATGCTACAACTTAGTATAGTAGCCTTAACACTTAAAAAATAAAAAAATAAAAATCTAAAGAAGTTGCTTGTCGAATAAGGGGAATGCACTGCGGAAATTGATCGTTCCAAATATATCACCACTTTTAAGAATGTGTAATAAATGGGTCCTACCACAAGTTGGCACATGTTTTATTACACAAAATTACTAAATGTTGAACATTTGCTGCTGATTATAACTATTACATTTCGGGGGTTTCCATGTCTATCAAAAGTATGTTAACCTAATATATATGCCAGTGAACTTGGCATGTAGAAGCGGCTCGAAACAAATGAATGTGAAGAATGATGTCATAGCTTAGGTGATTACCCGATTTATTGTTCATTTACAAGAAATAATACAACAATGATATTTTACAACGAGGACAGTAAAAAAGCAAGTCTTACGAAAGTAAGATTCTTTGGTAGCGAACAAGGAATGAAAAAACTTACTTTAATTTAAACTATAATTATACTCTATATAAGATATCTTCAGTGCTAAAGGTATGTATAGTTTGCTAAAAAATAAAAATAACGTACATTGTATCGTATAATAGTACATGTAGATACTAAGGGTCTTACCCTAATGCTCTGTTTTTTTATTCAACAAAACTTGGACATAATGATTTTGCCAAATTTAGAAAGGTTCTTTAACTGTGAATGAAATTTGATAATGTTAGGTCAATTTATTGTATTAACATTTCTCAACATACTGCTTTAATACGAATGTTATCAAAGACTGGGCATACGAGGGCATAATAACAACCATCACCCTGTACATTGAGATCACATAAAGAATACAATTCTAGAGGCTGACTATAGGCATAATTATAGTGACGGGCAGCCTATTATTTCCACTTATCGATATTTATATACAAAGAGATAGGAAATATAATAGCGCCCTCTATAAATTCGTCTGGAAAATTCGGGGCTTCCCCGTTACAACGCTGGCAAAGGGGATTTTCACCGCGTATGGAAAACCCCTACATAGTAATGCACTGTATGGCGTACGTAGTGTCTACTACATTTTGCTGATTTAGAATACGTGTCCTAGGACTAAGTATGTGTTGTGTTAGAAAGTCTGTTGACAAAAACAGTACATATCAGGAACTACTCGTGCATTTGACCATAATATGAAATATATAGCCTAACTGTTTCACGGAGAAGGAATATATTTGGAGGGTATGCTAGAACTAGAAGTAACACTTGAATTCGCCACGTGAACAAACGACACAGCTCACCAGTTAGCGTGTAATTCAATGCAGATATCGCGTTAGAAAGAGCTCGAGGTGACTCGAGACGGAAAATTCCTCTTTGTACATTGCAGATATTTCCCTTGGAGTGACTCAGACGTGATTAGTGAGTTGATGAAACATAATTTTGTAACATTCTTGTTCGGACTTGTCTTAGGTCATTTGATTGACCTCGCATCCAGGTGACCCGTGGGCGGACAGTGCAGTGTCAGCTATTAGTATTAACCTGATTGAATCATCACTATTATCTATTTGAAAGGTAAGTTTCGATTGTCTGGTTTTGGACGTGACTCAGCTATTTGTAACAAACATATGTTTCCTCCTTTGCTTAAAATCAACAATTATTAATTTTCAATTTCAAACTTGATCCATTCAAGAATGAATAATTGTATTTAAAACAGCCAAGTAGATTTCTTTTAATCAACCTTTGAACTCCCAATTCTGTAGTGTTATTTAGAATTCTTTGTGATTTCCTTCATATTTTTTCACCAATAGCTCGATTTCTAATCACTATCAGTATCATTTAATTTTACTCGAATTCACCACAGACAGTATGTAAAGTGAATTACTGTCCTTGCTTTACACATGCCGTATGGAGAAGAAAAGACATTGAAAAATACATGACTCATTCCCTTTAGTTTGAAGAATAGATTACTTAAGGCTAGCTTAAAGGGCTAGCCCGGCCCATTTGCTATTTGATTTGAATATTTTTTTGGGAGGTGTATCATATTTTGTTTTTAATCAAAGTCGTTACCATTATATCTATCAGACTCCTCAGACTCCAGAAGAATGTAGTCCTTCAAGTCTTACATTGTAAACGAAAAGTCCTAAATGTCAGTGTTATGGAGTCGACCACCTACTCATATTATGAACAGGCCTATCATGAATCCATTATTATTCTATTTAAAAGGTTTTTCTGAAATACATTGAATGTAAAAAGGGATGAAAAATTAAATGGAGTGAATAAATAAACGCACATCCTTTTTATCATATCTCAAAATATTAATGATGTATTTTGTTAATACATGCTATATGAAGAAATTGACTGATTCTGTATAATTCATTTTGATATCACATATCTCATTGAAAATTTGAAGTTGGATATCCAATTCTAAGAATTTTTTCAAAGCTATAGGCCTAAAAGTAATTCTTTAGATCCTCTCTAGTATTGATAACATTGTATTTCTAAACCTACAAATGACCAGCAACCCATTTTACCATTTAACCTATGACGGAATCAACCAGCATGAAATATAGTATTGGTATAGTTATTAAAAGTCAATTGGGTGTAATTAGGGTTTTATTTTACATGCAAAGGTCTTCATAACTACATTATTTATGACTGTGCATTTTCCATTAAAAGAGACAGAAAGATATAATATATATACATATAAATGAATGGCAGATAGACAGGGGGAAAGAGAGACATTTATATCTCATGCATGGGGTGGGAAACAAGGCTCGGTAAGAATTATTTTATAGATTTACGATTTTGTTTGATATTCCTCCTACCTACAGGCATTCTTTAAGGGGGGTAGATTATTCGTAAAAGTTACGCAGATTGTCATTTTGTTCTTGTTTTGACTAATTCTTGGTGACATAAGTGAAG
The DNA here is from genome assembly GCA_035222895.1 of Strongylocentrotus droebachiensis. Lineage (NCBI taxonomy): Eukaryota > Metazoa > Echinodermata > Echinoidea > Camarodonta > Strongylocentrotidae > Strongylocentrotus > Strongylocentrotus droebachiensis. Next base: position 104,422 of record JAVYIG010006992.1, on the reverse strand, counting down.
ATTGTTAGTTGTGGACTTCCTATATGAAATGATGAATTAACAAAGAGTAAAACCAAATAGGTTTGAATATAAGAGTAATGGTGCTACGAAGTTGTGTGAAATAATACAGATCAATACGGTGTGTAGAATGATGAGTGTTTTACTCGTAGGCCGTGCTGTATTGTGTGGGCCTACTATTACCCCTGCGTAACCAACCACGAAAATGTACCTGTATCCATTCCAAATAATAAAACCATTCATTGTCAACGACCTTTGTACCCATATTGTCCTCCCCGTTTATTTTTAGACTGTACGTAGTCTTGTGCAATAGAGCGATGAGACCTGTAGCAGAAATTGTATTCATAGAAGGAAAAGACAAATTACGAGGTGGAAAATATGTATAAAATCGACTTGGAAAGATATTACATTTAAAATACAGAAATACAGATTAGGCCATTTTACAGTTATGAAACAATAGCTATATTACGGCAATTTTTAAACCCGTGCCCTTTTATCTGGAATCGATTATACACGATACATGGAAGCATAGTGACAAGAAAAACACGGCATTGGTTGGCAATTTGTAACTAAAGGACTATATGACAACCTTATGATGCTGCTAGCACATGGATAATCAATTTTAAAAAAATCTTATTCATGCCAAATAATGGTTTTGTAGATTTCAAAGAAATGGCTTTCAGGACAATTTTAAAACTAAGGATTACTCTTTTTAATGACCTTTACCCACACTAGTAAGCATTATGTATGTCAATAATAATGAAATATTACAATACCCCCCCCCCCTGAAAGCTACCCCTTGGACAATCACCCCCCCCCCCCCCCCCACGAGGACTATTATCCCCCGAAAAAATCATGGGGGCAATTGTCCTTATACGTAATTTAATATCAAAGTAATCTTAGCCTACAGACCTAAAGCGAACTATTTTAGAAAATATATCTTAGGAGATGTCAACAGATTATTTCTGTACATCAATCTGGTCACATGAAATATCATTTAAGTTCTTACCATTCGCTGGTGTCGATTGAATCATTACTCGTCGACTGCGATGACGACGTCGAAACTGCCTCATTCAGTTCACGGTTCTACAGTCTTGCTTGGTAATATGACAATACATGAGTTGGGTAAAACCCGAACATTGATTTTCCCGAATAACAAAATATCGTCCCACATAATAGCCCTATTAGGGTATACTACTCTGAGTATGAAATGACGTGTCTTTACATGCCTAACGATTGGTCGATTTTTAATTAATGTCTATTGTTATCTCATGCGCATGCCCCTATGGCACCGAAAGACAAAACCATTGATTTTATTTGGGATTATTGGAAAATGATGGTACAGCAATGGACACTGTACTGTAGACGGTTCCCGGAAGAAGGGTATCATTGCGAGAAAAAAATTGTAAATCAAGAAGGAAGATTGCCAGATTTTGTACCAAGTCGATAAGAAAAAAAAAGGAATATAATATATGTAAACTTATATAGACTTTTCAATGTCCCTTTGCCAAACCTAAAATATAATGTAAATAAGAAAGAAGTAAACAATCTGGTTCAACATTTCGAAATGATAATTATTTTGTTTGAGATTTTAAATAGAAATAGAACAAAACAAAAACATAAAAAACAGAAAAATATACAAAAACAAAACAAAATTTAAAACAATATCAGACAAAACAAACAAGCAAACGAAAACAAAGATGAATATTTTTACGAAAGGTTTTCACAACTCTGAAACATTTACCTTTATACGAATATAAGAATTTGTTATAAATAGATAGACATAGAGAATGTAGAGAGACAGAGAGAGAGAGAGAGAGGGGGGGGGGGGGTAAAGATACAAAATAATCCGAAAGTCAATATCTATATAGTTCTTTAGAAAGTATTTTTAAGTTCGAATTTCTTTGAGAAAAAAAAATTGCATTCCGGGGTAATCATAATTTCTTGTTTTTCTTTCAGCCACATAGTGTCTACCATGAATGACGGAGTTGGGCAGTTGTCGATTCCAGAGTCTATGGATATAGATGACAACATTTTCTCGAATCTTGAATATGGGCTGCAACAAGAATTTGGTAGGTTAAAAGAAAAATCACATGAGTTTTTGCCATAATTGGAGGAAGAGGATTTTTTTTGATTATCTAAGAAGATCGTGATAGGGGCATGAACACTGTCTTTTATATAATATGTAAAATAATAATAATCATCATAATACACTGTACGTGTATAACCGGAGTGTTGGCTCAGACCGTAGAGCGTCCGCCTCGTCCGCGTCATACCAAAAGACGTTAAAAGATGGGAGTTATTGCTACCTTGTTTGGCGTTCAACAATAAGGGATAGATCAACGTCGATCTGGCGCTGCTCAGTGGCTGCCGGGCTCACGATCAATTGGGCAAAAAGAATTTCCGTTTGGGTTTAATAAAATTTGGAGTGGACTATTAGGCTATTATTATTATTATTACAAATGATTATATCGAAGGCTATCATCATGAAAAAAGTACCGTTCTCTATTCTAGAAGCAAGTCTGTACTCCGTTTAGATTCGCCCGGCTGGAATGCTCCCCAGGGAGTGGAGATTGTGCGGGCAAGCACTGAATCCAATGACCGGGGTAATTGTAAAGCGCTTAGAGACATTTGTATTAAGCGCTATATAAAAATTAAATATTATTATTATTATTATTAATCTTATTCAAAATCATATAAATATTTAATCAAAATAATAGTGGATCTTCATTTCTAGATAAGGAAGATTTTTGGATAATGTAAAAATAATCCCATAATACAAGATTATAGAGATATTGATTGAAACAAATAAATCAATTAATTGAATTCCGTTCTAAATGTCACCAAGTTCGAAGTGTATATTTAATTTCATTCAACATGGTGATCTGCAGTGTTCGATTTTGGTGAATCATGTCAAAATGACATGCTCGTGGATTATGTCAAAATGGCATGTTCTTGAACCAAATGTAAACACTCATGTTGCGCAATGTCCTCAATTTGACTTGTAAGTGCATACAGTTATTGCGCAATACCAGAGAACCGTCCAAACCAAATATCGCCAATACTCTGGGAATCCCCTAATGTATGCGCGCGCACCCCGCATTCTCTTTCGTTTGCGATCACGAGGGGCGATCACGTTTTGATTAATACCACCATTAAAGCTGGCTGTTCAGCCAAACATAGTAAGAATTACCGTAGCCTAATTCGGAATCGGGGATTGCCTCCATCAGTTTATGGCTTCAGGATTGCCTATATAACCTGTGAGGAATATACCAAACTACATTATTACTCTGCGATCAGTTGAAGTGCCTTATATGCAACTCTTTGCTGTTGGAAATATTTGTAGACCAGTGCTTCCAGATCCGGTTCAGTTTCGTTTGTTGTGATTTTGCTTTTATCTCGCCGCTATTTTATTTTAAAAAAAATGATTGGTAAGATGAATGACTCTGCTAGATATAACACCTATAACATAATTATGTTCTTCTGTTCCTTGATCTCCTTTTTTCTTTTATTGTATATTTTACCTACTTGTATTTAGTTCATTTTTCAAAACTGTCAATTCAATGTCATATTCACATTTAAGTATATTTATAACAATGTAATGAATAGATGATTTCTTGTTTAATTCTTGCTACCATTAGTTAGAAGTCTACATATATATTAGATGTCGATCGTGAACTTAAGTACATTATTGTCTAGCTTATTAATTTACATTTTATTGTTATTCTAAAACTACTTTAAAAATGTTTTAAATTATATACTTTTAATTCACCGCTGTTTTATGCTGTAAAGTACGCCCAAATAAATTGTATTTATAATTTGTTACTCATTTTTAAAATTAAATAGTGGCTATTAAAGGTTATTAGATTTGCCAAGACAACTTGGCTGTTGGATTTTAATAGCGTCTTCTGTAAAATATAATGATTTTCGCTTCATTCCAAGGAGGAACAATCCACCCTGAAAAAATTGAAACAATTATTGTACTATCGAATAATTTTGTAGTATCATATCGATTTTCATCGGCAAGATTTGTAATTTAAATCTGGTCTCGTAAGTTACCAGTAAGATTGCACAAATAGATGAAAGAATTCGTCTAAAAGAGATTGATGAAACGTTCACACATTAGAGAGACGGATTTCAGCGTTAAACGAGCTTTATAAAATGAGGTTCGGATATAATCCAAGCCGTCTGAAATAAAGTAAAAAAATAACAAACAATCAAACAAAACCTCCTTGACTTCCATTCTAATAATAATAATTGAAAAAGAAGACAAGTGGTAATATTGAATTGTTGTCATCTTGTTCTGAATTCAAAAGACCATAGCAAGACGGAGGGGTACAACTAAAAATATAGCTGTATCGTAAAAGAAAAGAGTTATGAGATTTATGACGTCTTTAAATTTAACTTTATTTTGTTAAAATTGGCAGTAAAAATTCGATTGTTCTTTGCATTCTTTTATATCTTCTTACAGCCGCCGCCGACATTGCGCTCCTTGACGGACTTGAGTTTTCGGTAAATAATATTATATTTATTTAAGTAGTTATTAATTGTTTGAAAAGATTTTGAGAAAAATTGTTCGAAATATCATTTTCTAATCCTGAAATTTTAGTTCCTACAGTTTTCAAGATTTGTGATAAAACAATTTTTTTTTTTACACGGACTTTCCTATTAAAATAAGAATTAAGCCTTGCTAGTTCAAGGTAATAGTTTGTCAAAGTTCTTAAACATTTTCTTTCAATTGAAGGACGTAATGGGATATAGATGGGGGGGTGGGGTAGGAATGCAATGAGGGAATACGAGTTTGAGAACTTTAGGCCTGTCATACAAAACTTCACCCTCCCCATCATCAAAGCAAATAACACAGTGGATGATGATAAGCAGAATGATTTCATCCCTCCAATTACACATATCAATCTACCCTCAGTTAATTTATTGTTTTCACAAATGAACATTGCAATTCAAGAAAGATTAAAGGTGTATCATTATAATTTTTATTTTATCTCCGTTTTGTGTCGATTGACAAATTCTGATAGCAGTTTACGTGTATGATAATTATGCGACTGCGATTTTTACATAGCAGTATATTTACTAAAATATATACACATTTTTTAAACATCGTATGAAATCAATCGTGACGATTTTGTATATTTCTTGGATTCCTTTAATCAGGACCTTCTTGCTAGCCCAAGTCCAAACAACGGATTTACACACTTCGACGGTACGTATTCATTGCATTACAGTTACTCACAGCAGTGAGTGTGCAATGTACACTGTCGCTCATATAGTTGGAATACATTTTTTTTTACCCCAATTTATGGAATTATTTTGACAATGATTTATTCCTAATAGATCTAAATAATAGTATACATTCTCATATTTTATTGAATAATAATTTGCCAGTGCTTGTTTTACGTGACTGCTAAAGCATGTGTATGCTACTATGCTTATCAACTAGGGGACCTACGCCCTTAAGTCATAAATGACAGTAATGAGGATGAATGCCCCACAAAAGGGCACTAATATGACACATCGACACGGTTTTCATCCTGGGGCCTCACAGTTACGAGGCCATTGCTTCGCCACTGAACCATGACTGTACGCAGCGGGGGCTAGGGTAGGGGGCAGCTCCCATAAATAAATAAAAACAAAGAAAATGCAATAAATTATCAATAACTCATTGAATTTCCCCCAGGTCCCCAACATAAAAAAATCCTCTGAACGGCCATGCATTATGGCTTAAGGCATGTGCACACAGAAGATTTAAAAAAAATAAAATATTCCAACTATTAAATGAGCGACAGTGTATTAACAAAGTGAAAACATTTATCAGGGAACCTCTCGATATCTAAGGATCATGGGCGTAGATCTGTAATTGATACCTATTGTTCAGGGGGGGGGATGATCTATTCATTTATCCCCCCCCCCCCCTGAACAATTGGTATTACGTAAGGATTGACGCCCATGCTAAGGATGTTATCTTCGAGCGATGGAAAACGAACAACCTTACAACAAACACACACATACAAAGTCACACACACACGCATTTATACTTTTCGACTGATATGAATATGAAATTGAATAATTGCATATATATATTATTACCATCCGCATTTAAATTAGGTACAAAAGTTACCTATAGGTAATTATTTTTTGACATTATTGGTTAACAAGGACATATGCTTAGTTTTATATTCTGTGTCATCTCTCTATTTTGATCTATACAGGTCACACTAATTCTTGATAACTTGATTGAAAAAACATATGAAAAATAAAATCTTGTTTTTGTACACAGCAGTGGACGCTATGGAGGCAAACTCCTCAGAAGCAGCTGCTATTCAGGTAAATCCTGAAAATTATGGAGGTTTTCCCCAGAACTCGAATATCCAGAGTCCTTTCAGCAACACCATGTTTAGCGCCGTGTCACAGATGACCCCACAGGCCCACGCTGTTCCTGTCGTCGGTCTCGATGATGGCTCGCTCCAATCAGAGAGGATTGATAGCAGTCTAGCAGACATTGATCCAATGCGGGTGAACTCAGAGGATGTGAGAGGAACACTGATGGCAGACCCTAATGCCCTTGGAGAGAGCCTTGGATCCATTGAATTGAACGCAACCAGAAATGCCTCAAGTGAGTATGACCAGCGAGAGAACGTTTCATTCTGCCACCCACATTGACTTGGTAACATGTCTTGTAATAATTTTGTTGATTTTTTTATTTATTGTTGGTTGACAGTTTGACTTGAAAAAAATTTACATCTCTGTCAAAGCAAAAGTAGCAAAGAAAAAGCAATTCTCCACTTATTTACAAAAAATTCAGATGACTCATGACATCATACAATATGCCCTAGCAGCAGAAGGAAAGTTAGAAACGTGATACCTTTAACCCGGAAATGACAATCCCTTACAGTAGCTCCTAGAAACTATCCTGGGATGAAGGTGCTGTGCGCTAGTGTGATGTGCCATGGTCAAGTAAATAACTGCATGTTCACATAATGTTATTACATAACATGTGAGCTTGGATCGTGATCAACGTAAGACTTTGCTATTTGTCTTTGGAATGCAGTGAAGTCGAATGACCGCTCCCAGGGACCTTCGGCTAGTAGAATGGCTACACAAAGACAGGCTCTACCGGACAGCAGTCAAACCCAAGTAACATCTAGTCCTTCGGCAAAAGGCACAACTGCAACATCTGGAGGTTACTTCTCAGATTACCAGTTGCCGGAATGTAAGTTTCTTTTCTTGTTATTTATCCTTAAAAATATCCCTTCTCTTGTTCTATAGTGATGTTCTGGTGTGACGATTCCCCCGTAGAATATGATTTCGGGAATTTTTTCCCTCCATGGCCAAAGGTTTTACTCTGAAAATGAAATGCGAATTAACAAGGTTACTGATTATAAGAATTGTGAGGGAGGTTGTCTAGGCGTCCTCTCTTCTAGTCCTGCCCCTCGTTTTCCTTTCTCTTTCTGTCTCTTCTCGCCTTTTCTATAGCTACGCCACTGTGTATAGGACTCGGTTTAAAATGATATAAAACATTACAGTCATTAAAAATGGAATAATACACCGTCTGCATCTGTCATAGTAGCTGAAAGCTCATGCCTATCCGATAGTAATCAACGCAACTAACGACTGAACCGTGATTATGAGATATAACAATTCTATAAATACTAACTTATCTAAGAAAATTTCAACTAATTTCGTTCCCATTTTTCCTGGTTTTTCAGTTCACCATTTCAAGGTAAGCGTCAAGTTCATGTCTACGCCCATGTTAGAGAAAGTCGTCACCAAGAAGGGAGGATGCTTACTTCATTATCAGCCATCAGACCAAGCTCCTATCCTTGTACCAGATGAGGTAGAAAGGATATCGATTCCAGTCAAGACCAAGAACGAACAGGACGGCTCCCTGAAAGAGTTCCCTTGGGTCAAAGAGAAACAGAAGCGATTCACTGAGTTGATCTTGCAGGGCTTCCATCGAGGGTAAGACATGAATAACTCTGAAATCCATAATTCTTTGTTGAAAAGAGAATCGTTTCATAGTTATGCTTGTTATCCTACAGTTGACCGTATGTTTTGGGGTAATAGTGGTCACTTCGGATTATCCGTAGTGCTATAAATTTACCCTTCCATGGGCAATTTTAGATGAGCGGAAAAGATTATATGCTTCATCATTTTTTAAAGATAAAAGGAATGCTACCAATATTGTCAGACCGTTTTGCCGGATCATTCCAAGGCCCCTTCCCCTTCATAATTATTGTGGTTTACCTTTGTATCTCATCAGTTTTGTTTCTGATGTTGATTTTGTTACAGAGTTGAGTTTTACTCGCGAGAAGGGAACATCTATGTGAAAAGAAGTTCGAATACCAAGCTCTTTTGGCAAAGCACTCAGGAAGAACCCGGTATAGCCAAAGAGCTGAGTAGGAACAAGGAGACTGAAGTCTTCAACTGGGGAAAATTCCAGCAATCCCTGGGAATTAGCGTGGCCTTGGGGAATCGGACTAATCTAAGACTGCCTGCAGTCTGGTTCAGCTTTGCCCAGAAATGGGACAGGGATTCATCGCCTATAACAACCAAGTTAGTATGGGCCAGGGTTGATCCTACACGAGCTTGTGAGATGGTGAAGAACGTCAACCCTGATGTCAGATCAACTGAGTACCTGGAATCACTACATTCCAGCCTAATTGGCATTTCCAATGAAGCCAGTCAGAGTGTCTCAAAATGATTATTTCATTTCAAATTCTTTATTTCCATTGGGGAAACATACGAACTTATACATTTTATGTAAATACAAACAGTTCATTCTTGTTTACATAAAAACACACAAATGATTTTAAGTAGAATGTGAGGATGTAAAGAAGGTGAAAAGGGGTAACTATAGAAGGCTTCTAATATTAGTTTGAACAGATACCAGGCATATAAAATAAACAAATATTTCATATTTCACGGGGCACGGGGCACATGCCTCTTCAGTCGGTTGACCATAAAGGGGAAGAAAAAAAAAGAGAGAGAGAAGGAAGACAACGTGAAAATAAGACGATACTTTTCTCTTCTTCATATCCCTAAACGAGGGCCCTGCTTTCTCGCATTTCATCAATCTAGTAAGGTCGGTACCCGTCCCCCCCCCCCTAATGAGACCAGTGACTGCGCTCCGCCACTACGTTCAGGTGAACATTTACACAAGGAATACAAATGTTTCTCATCACGTTACACCATGCCCATTTACTTCCGGCATTTGGTCTATTTCTCGATGTCCCTCTTTATATTATTTCTTTTAAAACAAAATTTTGCTCGCTTTCCATATTGTGTAATTCATGTACATACCTGCCTTGAACATACATGAATATATTCATGGAAGTGAATGTAGTTGTTGTTATTGTGCATGCGCTAATTTGTATATTGCAATACTTTTTTAGAATAATTTTTTTATTACAACTGGACATTAAAACCTTTAATCAATTATAACCACCAAGTGAAATAAAGTAATTTTTAAAAATACTACTTCCAGTTTAATTAACTTTATATTTATATTGTCTTACCTTGATTTCAAATCCACTGTATTGGTTCCGTATTAAAATGAGAGACACTCGCCATCTGCATAATACTGCCTAAACAATTATGTACGAATACTTTGTTGTATGTAAATTATTACTGTATTGTACCAAAACTTACGCTTTGCAATGTAATATTAATGTTTTTTTTCTGTGTTATTGTTATTCCTTTCCTGTTTTGTTCATAGCTATAGGAAGAAATAAATTATGTAATCTAGTCTGTTATGACCATATTTATTTGATAGCCGTGTCTTTTAAAAAGCACTACCTTTACATTTAGAATCCAAAATTTATATCGTCTGACTCCATTACCCGAACCTTTTCATTAACCTTATTTCTCTTTGTTGAGAAGAAATGAATGTGGAGGAGTTTTTTTTAACTTAAACCTATTTCATACAGATGGGATCATTTATATTGAGTTTCATTGTTATTTGTACTTTAAAATAAAAACATATATTGATAGTGTTAAAAATGTACTGTGGGAGTATAAAACATCTTACAAGATGCGAAACTTTCAAGGTACAAGATAAATAATCTTTTCATGTATCCTTGACAGTATTTGCTGAGTTCACAAGTAATACTATATCCTGTGTAACATATTCTATTTCGGTGTTGTTGAGAAATATGCAGATGACTTATTTCCTTTTTTGCTCACTGTACAGATAACTTATTGTAAAAATGGTTGAATAAAGAGCTCAAAATGCATTAAAAGAGTTATGTAGCCACTTCGAGTCATTAGGTTTAAGAGGACACGTTTTATCCTCATTGAATAATCTACGTTTGATATCTTCTTTTCTTTATGTGTCTGGAGATATTTGGTTGCAAACATTTCCAAGGAAATATATTTTCTAGCTATCAAATGTATCGTATTTATGTTGCTCATAATCGAAAAATCCTCCAAACGTTTTTTCCCGAAATATCTTGGTAGGTGAATCACTTGATGATCAAAATGAATGAAATTTAAAATAATGAAGTTCTTTGCAAACTGGTGGGGGGGGGGGTAGAAGACAAGAGATGAGTGTACATGTACTATGATAAAATATATATCCGTTGCAATCTCGAGAGAGAGAGAGACAGGGAGAAGGGGGAAGAGAGAATAAAGGAGAGAGTTAAAGATTTTTAAATAAAAATGTACAAAGAGTAAGAGAGAGATAGAGAGAGAGAGTACAAAGAGAATGAGAGTGAAAGAGGAGGAAGGGTGATAAACATGTTCAAGGAGAGAGAGGGAGAGAGAGAGGGGGGGGGGTCGGACGGCCCCAGCTGAGTATATATATACACATTATATAAACAAGAAAAATAAACTGATTATTCCCGTTTCACTACGCCCTGTGGACATTAACTTTATGACAGATACCAAGATATCATAATTGTTTCTCTCAAGACTTGTTGTTCGGGGTCATTACTTTCAGTGGATGATTAACAAGCGTCCAGTATTCGTCATAATTATGTAACATTGTATCATGAAACACTTTATGCTGTTATATTATATTCTTTGTTTTCTTATATTTCTGATATAGGGCCAAGGAGTATACCATATATTATACAACTTTTATTTGTTAAAGGTATTTGATTCCCAGATAGTGGACTTTTAAGTGTGTCGATTGCAAATACCGTCCACACGCCATCTGCGTCGAGGAAGGTGCATACCACGCTTACAAAGAAGCGCCAATCTTGTCGAGTGACAATTGAAACAATTTGAAGCTCCAAACGACGAGCATCCAATGGAAATGATGTCAAGATATACTTCGACATTCCAACTATATTTTTCAAGAAACCAAAGTCATTAGGATGTGCACTTTTCAGCTGTGATTCACAATGATATATCGTGTTCTGTATTCACTTCTGACACGCGTTTTTTAATTGTTTTTTTTAAATCTTATTGTTAAAAATTATCATAAGCATTATTATTAAGAATAATATTTGAACAAATGTGATGCTACAACTTATTTCAAATGAATTTTGACACTCTCCAACTTAATAGCTTGCAAATCTTAGTCTGATTAAAGTTTTCTAACTTTGAGTGATACCAATCAAACAAAATTTATGCGAGATTCATTAACAACGATTACCTAAAACACGGGTGGCCAACCTGCGGCCCGCGGGCCACATGCGGCCCGCGAGGTTTTCTGGTGCGGCCCGCGAAGCATTGTAAAAGTAATTATAAAAATAGCTCATTTAATGAAATGCGGCCCGCATATCAGCGATGAAATGGGGTAAAACATTTAGACACAGCTATCTCTATTTCCATAATTTGTTTTCATCATTCACAACATATTGACTCGTTACTTGGTTGATACAAAACTCCTCAAACTTCCTCTCATTACATTACATTAACGACATTAACATCATTCGCCGTGTTATAGGGTTAATTTCAGTTTGTAATTTCCGCACGCAGTAACGTTTGAACATTTTGTGAACAAAATTAATGGTGTGAATCGAGAAATATGTTTGAAATGCCATACTTGTCTTGAAACTTACAACCCTTGTCTCCCGAATTTTCTCATGAATCTTAATTGTAAACTGGATAGTCCCCTTCCCTCTCCCGCCCCCCCCCCCCCACTCAGTGTTATTTAGGGTACGCATATTATGCTCGTTCCCTCTTTTTGAAAGCACCCCCTATCTGAGGACTGCCAACATTTCCGAACCCCCCTTTCGCGGGCTTTTCGCGGGCTTTTCCTGCCTTAGAGACCCCCCTAAATCAGGAAAAATGCTCAATATACCCCCCTAAATTCGGAATAATTTCTCAGGAGTCCAAAGAGATGAGAGAAAAAACGAAAAAAAACACCCCCTTTTTAAAGAAATCTCCGGGTGAAAAGTCAAATACACCCCTTTTTTTACAATTCTCGGGTCGGACTTTGTCGCACGAAAAGTACCCCTTTACCGGACATTTTGGCAACACGCATGCGGTTATTCCGACCCCTGAGTGGGGGGGGGGGCGGGTTCCCTCTACACCCCGTTCAATGAGATGTCCTTGATTTTGTATGAAATAACAACTACTATGGCATCGACTTCGAGATCTGCGAAGAAAAGAAAGTTTTTAATGAAGGAAGATTGGTCTCTGAAGTATTTCTTCATAGAAGAGAAAGGTAAACCACTTCGCCTCACTTGTCACCAGAGTATGTAATGAAGGTTAACAACATAGCAGAAAAGTGCAAGCCCCAGCCAGGAGTCACACTAAAAAAGTTAACCTGATTTTTCACACTGATTTTGTTGTTTGCTTGGTTTTTTGGGGAAAATTGGAGGTGTGTACACGTATTGCATGGTGTGTGTGTGGGAGGGGGGGAAGACCACCTACGGCCCGCCAAGTTATGCCAATTGTTAGATGTGGCCCGCGAGCTTTAAAAGGTTGGCCACTCGTGACCTAAAAATTAAAAACAGAGGAATTTTCTTCTATAGTTAATAAAATGAGATAGTTTGCGAGGATGGAGCCATGAAATTGTTCATCCTTTTGACGCATGTTCCCATTGACGATATTATCCACGGCTGGAAACAGTGTGTTAGACCAACTTTCTTTCTTTTTTTTAATAGTGAAGGGTTTCAAACTAGTACAAGTCATATGCGCACCATTTTCATTCCCTTGGGATGTTTAGACAATAGTTTGCGCCATATCTTGCCACAAATATAATCATAGTGGCTTTCTGCAAGCTTTATGCAGCTATTCCGTTAGGACAAAAATATTCCCCCAAAACAAAACAAAAAACCTCCAGGCCTATCCTTAGAGAAATGTATTAGTAGGCAGTGAAGATCATAATAATGCTCTGTTGACAAGAAATCGGAATATAGAGAAAATGCCCCCATTTTTAAAAAGAGAAGTATGTTTAGTTATATATATATATATATATATATATATATATATATATATATATATATATATATATATACACACACACACACATACAGGTACAACGTGCCAACTGGGGATATTTATCGTTAACTATCTTTAACTATGATATCGGGGATATTGGAATTTGAGGTGTTTTTATAAAGATTCTTTTTCTTTGACAAAATGTAATTCCATTTATTTATCTGGCGGCCAGATAAATGAATATAATCACATTTTGTCAAAGAATAACAAGAATTTAGCCCCCTGTTTTCATGTAAGAGTTTACTAGGCGCTGTTCATTTTATTAGAATTTTAAAATCTCAGATGATACACAGATTAGCGCTCGAAAATGTGGCGTCTTACTATGAAAATGTGGATGTCTTGGAACTCTTGCAGGCAATGGGTAGTAGAATCCTCTCAGGTCACTTTTACCAAAATTAGGAAAAAATAAGTAAGTTATCAACTGGGGATATCCACAGTTACACGTGTATCCCCACTTGGAAGTTATGAATACTTAATCACGATTATCCCCGTTTCATACGACTTACAAACCCACAGGCACACACACAAACACATACATATTGTATAAAGTAAACATGAGAATAGAAAGCATATAAGAGAGAGAGGGACACGTGTATTACAGAAAAAGAGAAATGGAGAAAGAGGGAGGCTGGTGTATTCTCCTAAATGTCACCAAGTCATTTATTACCGACTGTGCTTAAAAAGAAGCATTAATGTGAGACATTCATTAACCGAAAATGGGATTCCTTTCCTTTTTAAAGTATGTTGAAGATGTTCCGGGTTTAACAATACGCCATCTCATCCCCGGTTTCCGTTATCGTCGCTATTCAAGTTCCGCGCGCGAGTAAGAACGGACGTGCCGTTGTATTGCGGCCAAAGTAGCAGTGAGCTTGGAGTACGATGATAAAGACGAGGCCCTACGGACGGATGACCTTGCAGTGGTCGGCACAGCCACGGGAGAGATAGCAGATGAACGAACGAGTGAGCGAGTAACGAACGCGAGTTGATTTGTTGCTGTTCTGGGGGATTGTGTTAAGTGGAGGTTGTGTGTGTTGTGATTGGAAGGAGAAGTAGCCGTAGCTACTATTGTGTCTGTGGGTGATCTACATCGCTTTCGTGTGCGCGGCGCAGTCATGCCGCCAAACTTACTGTCTGCTTTAGATATGGAAGGAGAGTACAGGAATTTAAGTGGATAATTCGGACAGGTGCATGACAGACATTTTGTTAATATTCCTTGATTCGCTTTTATCCTAAAGGACAACTTGACAATTTTTTGGAAGTCGTTCATTCGCTTTTACCTTCAAATAACAAAAAATATGATACTGAACACTTTTTGCTTTAAATTATGTTATTGCCTGATGATACGACATCACACCATTTAATTCGAACTAATTTCAAATGTTATTCAAACCAATAGCCTGAAACACCTTTTTAATAAAGAAAATACGGATTACATCTACAGTAGTCATTTTCTACTAGTGTTTGCACAAACACTTTGTTTAACCATCATAGTTATCATAATCGTGGTGAAAGTTTGATTTAATGAAGTTGAAAACAACTTCAATCTAACGTAATGCATCAAGCTTCACAAGGCGCGCATCAAGTGTCTTGGGTAGTGCTTCCCAGGTACCGCAAGGCAATTCCCATTCACGAATGACATACTCTACACGTGTCATAAAATCGGGGATAAAATTGATTATCTGAGCGAGTGGTAAAGTAAGCACGATGTCCTATGCCTTCTGCTGTACGACAACAAGTAATGATAATTGGACAGCCCTCTCCACTCGACTTCCTATGAGAAAATTTCATCACAAAAGATGGCAGAGGTGAGATAATATTAAATTGACATAGAAGGACTTTTATATTGGGAATTAGCTTCTCGATATGCAATACCTATGAATGTTGGATGAACGGAGAGCTATCGTACGTCGCTTCCCATATGCCATATGGTCACTAAGGCAACGTCTCTCTTGTGCAATTTACTCGCATCTTGCAATACGGCGGGCAAAATGCTAAGCGTGTGGAACGAAACCATGGTTTGGTAATGCTTTGCGGATTCATTGCTTGTTTTTAAAGTCTAGCCTTTTTTTGACTTGTTTCCACGACATCGATACACGTGTTGCAGCATTGTGATGAGACGTCATTGATTGGGATATACATGATAGTTGTGACCGGTCTGACCTTATGGATACCCCTTGCGAAGAGATGGCGGGTGAGTCTGAATGAAAGTTATGTTCGCTTTTCATCAATTATGCAAATGTTGGCTCACCCGTGTCGAGCAGAGCGAGGAGCAATGCTGACATCCCGCGAATATCTTTTGTATGATGGTTTATTCTACTGCCGCAATCTGTGTCACGATTTATGTACGAGACAATAACATCAAGCTTTGATATAATACAGCATGGGTATGTGCGTGAAAGCATTTCTATGACAGGAAGCTCTCCTGAATCAGGATAAGTCTATGATAGAGAAGTAAGACAGTAGCAAGATGCTGCATCAGAAAGTGTTCAACTATTCCTTTCAGGAAAAGCTCTATTCTTTAGGGTTCTACCTCCTTTTACCATGGACCTGGAACTTAAATCAGCTCATGGCCCTCTTTTTGAGGACCACCGATGAGCTCCAGGATGGTGATGCCATGCCATGCTATGAGCGAGTCATCACTCTAATTTTTCTTGTGCCAATCATGATAGCAATCATAATCATCTCATGCCCCTTCGCGGGGCTGGGGTTTGCCTTAAGGGTCATTATGGCCAGGTTCCGTCGGCCTTATCGCTTCTCCTTCAAAAGCAACCCTTACCTGATTAACGTGAACAATCGTATCTGGACTGACTTAACTGAAAAGAGGAATTTTAAGTTCGCTTTTGTGGATTCATGTCTCATGCCTGAGGCAATGGCGAGGATGAACAATCTTGGTCAAGTGCAATACAGAGCAAAACAGATGGCCACACACATTGTCAACTCACAGCTGCGACCGAACCCCAAGATATTCATCCACTCACCTTCAGATGGCGAACTCAAATCATCATGCATCTACCACTCACCTAGTACCTCCGTAATGACGCCTCAGAACATAAGCCACCTTGCAGGAGATGAGGACAACGTGTTGAAATTTGACATGAGCAAGCAATACTCATCGAGAGGTATTGTCTCAAAAGACGACACACTCCCTATGAGGGACAAGGACCGACGTCGGCAACGTCGAGATAGGAGTCCAGATCTACAACGATCTCCAAGAATGTCAAGGACTAATGCAGGAAGCAGTAATCAATCACCTACGCCACCTCGAAGCCAAGGCAGGAAACAACGAGAACTTCCGCCACAACCCGGTGGATCATCTGATGTAGATATCCCTGACATTGTGCCAAGCCGTGGTGTTCCAATCTCCTCACCATCATCACCAGAGTCTGTAGGTTCCACATCTACTGTGAGACTCCAGACGTCACAGAGTCAGTATGCTTCTTCCGTAGGACCTTCCACACCAGGTAACACCAACCCCAGGTCGACTATCACTCGCTGTCCCATGTCCTTCTGCAGTCAGAGTAGCATTCGAGAACGTCTTGGACCTTGTGAGCACGGCATCAGTTCCAACTTCCCCGCCCATCTCGACTTTATATGCTTTCAGGAAGTCTTCGAACAGAGAGCAGCAGATCGCTTGATTCACATTCTCCACAATTACTTTAGTTATATACTTTACGACGTAGGAGTCAATTCTTGGAGTGTAAATCGTTTTCTGCTCAACAGTGGCCTGGTGTTTGGAAGCAGGTACCCTATAGTGGATGTAGTATTTGAATATTTTAAGGAGAGTCAAAAGGAGGATCGATTTGTATCCAAGGGAGTTCTCATGATCAAGGTAAGCTCTTGAGTCCTTATATTAGTACCATTTTATAATAGCATATTTTGTCTTTTGAAAATCCTTTTCCTTGTCTTACTTTCTGCTATGTTATCTCTATATTTGTAATAATAACGTTTTTCTATATAACTGCATTAACAGAAAATACACATTTCTTGTCACTTCTTTTCATCTCAACATCAAAAGTTTTGTGCAAAGTGCGTGACCTTTTGTGACTGAACGTTAAATGTGCATGGTAAAATCTACAAAACATCTTAAACCACACATTTACAATGATGATCAAGTTGTTTGTTTGTATGTGTGTGTGTGTATTCTAATGTTCTACGGTGCCATTGCCCAATGCATACTGCAATCGGGAATATTCCACAATCGTACTACTTCGTGTTGACTACAAAGAGAACACTTTCTGTACTGAATGAATGATATAAAGTAAAATGAATCTAGATAAGATGTATTGCTTAAGTCACGGTTATTGTTGAACACCATGAACAAGTTTCGATTGTTAAAGTAATTTTTTTGTTCGAACTTCAAAATTCCAAAGTTGGAATCATTATGTACTATCCCCAACCCTCTCATGCGTAGTTTCCGATTTCGCGCCATATTCAAGATACCCCCTCCCCCAACCCCCACCCCCACCCCCATGGCAGCTGCTGCATGTTGTCGTTGACTGATTTCGTTCTTTTCAGTGGAGTGAATTCCATGACTTTGTGTGAAATGCGACTCAATATCAGTCCAGTAGGGGAGTTGTTAAAATTTGCAGTGAGCAAATCACTAGCACACTTACCCGAATCGAAAATCAGGCATCTGTATTTGGAATCAGATAAACTTGTCTAATTTATTACAACTAGCCGATGGGATCAATATGGTTCATACAGTCATGGTTAGGCTGTTTTGGCATGTCACATTATGCATTTTGCCTGTCGATTTTTCAAATACGGTAGAAGTAAGGGAAAACTTTACAGCAAATTGTCCAGTTAAGATGTCAAAATGTCAACATTGAAGGGAATTATTTGCGTTTACTTAGAGCTGGTTGACCTTTTGCAGAAAATCTACATAGAATAGGGCTTACCAAGCCATTTTAAAATGTGTTCAAATTGATACACATTTACCTAGCAACGAGCAACTACATTCACCTATTTTGTGTTATTGTATCTCAGAATGCGAACTGCATACATTAGTTGTTGCCAGGTAGGACGAAACATTGTAGCTTGCCCTACCTGACAGCACGTCATGTATCTATGTTATTTGCATTCTGCATTTTGCATGATGTAACCAGTGAATGAAATAATTCATAACGAGGCACTTCACACACTTCAAACGTATAAATCATATAATCACATTTGATTACATTTATAATGATAAAAAAATATGGCGTATTGTATTCAAGTGTATACACGTTAGCCTAGAGATTACCTATTGCATTCATCATTCTGTTACAATTTGATTCGTTCACATGGTGATACAAATGCACATGGTATTCAATAAGGCGTTGCTAGTTAGGTCAGACAAAGTCATTTTACTTGTAAAAACTTAATTCTGGCTATTGAAAAAAAGCGTATAAAAGGTGAATGTAATATACTAATAGGTTCATTAATAGGTATTTTAAAAAGGGGTTATATCAATTGCGTCAACAGCATTCAGACTTCCTATCGGGACAGTAAAACAAAAACATTCGTCGAAGAGATCTGGTCCTAATGACGATTTGAAATATAAAGATATGAAACAATAATTATACTTACAGTGCTGGTAAGCGGCAATGTGTGAGTACGTTGTTGTTCATGCAGATGATAATACCTCCCTCACCCCCCTAAAAGGGTGAAAGACGAAGGGACAGATTCTCCCACATGAAGACGCCATTCTCTGGGACACCTTTGTCGCCGTCGAAAAGGTGAAAATGGTCAGTACGGAAATAGAAGATTAGCATTCGATTTAGGAGGTTGAGAGGGGACCTCGGATGAAAGGTTCGAAGACAGGTGCATTTGGATGCTTTGGAGAGTACCTTCAAACATTGTGCAGTGGCATAATGCCTTGGATTAAAGGGACTGAAATATATAACGCGATCGGAAAGCCTTTCGGGAAAAACAACAACCGAAGACACATTCAATAGTCTATCACCTATTGAATTGTGCATAAGTTATAATGATTACATAATCCAACAAATATTTCTTTGTAATAGACTATAGTGTTTTGAAATCATCCCTCAGTACATTTCTCGAAAATCTTTGCTATCGTGTTAAATATCAAATCAAAGAATTCAAAAAAGGGACAGGCTGCGTCATAGCCATAAAATGTAAATTAAGAAATTAAAAACGCAGGAAACTGAGTTGCATTGGGGGTTATATGGCTATAAAAATAATCTAGATTTTTATCTCTCTCTCTCTCTCTCTCTTTGGTAACTACATCATTAAATCTAGAGATTTGTATCAAATTTGATGAAGAAAAAAAAATCCATTTTGATTTGAGTACAATAAATGAACAATCAGACCAATGGTCAGTCTGATTTAAAAGTTTTTTCAGGAAACACGATTATGCTAGGAATGGAGTGGTGATTAGCGTTGGAATTAAAATCTAAATTATAGTTCGATTCACTGCCAGGGATCGCTTCTTTGACGAGCAGCCTGCGAGTGGGGAGTTTTGGTTTATTTTGAAACACCGTGTAGATCTATCTATCGGCACACCTGTAAAGATTTAGGGCAAAGCTTGTATTACACGAGGTTGCGAGACGAAGAACCAATTTACCTGTGGCTATAAGATAGGATGACATTGACATGATCGAGAATCTACTAGGTCAGCTAGTTACTACACGTCGACCATGTCGAGATTTTATTGCAGAATGACCAGAAAATCTCTATCCACGTATAGTCAAGAAGATTTCTACTTTCCTTTATTAAAGCTCTTGGTCATGATTTATTTCAAAGAACACACATTCCGCTTCAGTGACAAATTCATTTTAATCCTGTTGTTGACGTAAATATTCCTTTAAAGCTGTTTAAAATTAAATTTAAATTTAAATTTAGATTAACCGAGCCTGTATTTAATGTGGATATTGTAAACATTACTTTCCAATTTTCGTCTTACAGACAATATTTAAGGGAGAAATTCAAATTTTAATATGTATACATGTTGTGCACATGATCGTCACAAGTGTTTTACTTTTCATGGAAAATAATCAAACTAAAACTAAAACTCCTCGGAGTGTCTGTTTTAATGAAGCACAGTATTTTATAAATAGAATGAATGACGATATCATGCGAGTGAACCTAGCATTAATCTACTGCCCTTTGTTCACGTGGCGTTTTTTCGATTGCGTCGTTATCTGCGCTAATCAAGCGTCAAGATAGTATGCCCATACGCCGATAATACAACGCAGTGTTTCCACTTCTTCATTTTCAAATCACTTTGTTTGTAGGATCTCACACGTTGCGTCAAAGGCCGCGCCAGACACTGACGCAGTCAGACGTCAAACACACGATACATTATGTGCAACTGGCAAAAGACACCGTACGTCCAAACGCAGACACCGTGCGTCCAATGTACGCAGTCCTAAGTTCATCATAATGTAATTAAAAATTGATGTATTCCTATACTATATACAGTTAACAACTACATTATCCACACTCTTGCCAAGTTTTGAAAGTCAAATTGTCCCGAATTGTGTTTCTTGAGAATATCATATTTAAAGCTTATATTCAGAGTATTCAACAAAGGCCCGAATTCAACCAGTTTACCTTTCATTTATGAGTTACGAGAAAAAACCCATTGCATTTCTAAGGTGTTTGAATGATTCAGTTGTTAACTGTTTAAAACCCAAACACATCTTTGATTGCTTTAACCTCGTAATATTTCCCCACAGATCAGGAGAGGAGGTGATATCAATAGGGGTCGTTTGGTCAGATGTGTTAAGTAGATTTTGAATGTATGACTAATTTGATTTTATAATGTTTAATCTGGAAGAATATTGGATTTAACCCCACCTTCCATAATCTCCTGTTGCATCTATTGAACACGCTCACCATTATCACGCGTAATGCGCGTGTATAGGATTTCGTTTTAATAGGGTCGGGGCTTTGGGAGTACGAAACTCATGCAGAGATGCATCCATTTCATTCATCTCAACTTCTGCATCAATGGTGCTTGTCGCTAGGCAACGACATGTAGCCTTGTTATACTACAATAGTAGCTCATCCGCGGCTTCTATGAATGAATCCATTAGAGATATGATTGGAAAGTGGGAAAAGGGCGAACGACCTCCCCCCCCCCCCCCAATAAGCAAAATGGAGGAATAAATACTAGAAGCTAATGTTACAGAGGCATTATTAGTGAGATGAAAAATCCGCATCAGTGACTGATGGCAAGTGCAAGATAGTTTTGGAAGGGATTTTTCAACAATGTGTTGTTACTTTAATAATAATGCTGGTGTATACACAAACAGCCCATTATTTGTCCTTCTTTACTTCTCAGATTTACATGTACATCATCATTTACAATTAAAAAAAATTTCCCTTAAATCTAGCTCCATAAATAAAAATGCAAATTCCGTCGGTGATAATAAAACACGAATGTATCATCGAAAAATCATGGGTAAAAAGGCTACATTCTCAACTGGACGTTTTAATCAGGTATGTGTCCATTTTTAAAGTTTGTTTACAATCCTGAACAGTTTTATTATGGTAAAAATATGTTTCGAAATCATTTTATGAAGATCCATGAGTGCAGTAATCAAAATATTTTACTTGACACTAACGCCCTTTTGATTGTCACCAGATGGAAATAATTTCGAAAGCTATACAAGGTATTTTTAGCTTTCAAAGCTATTTTTGTAGCTTGGTGATACCATTCTAATGAATACTCGACACGTAATGATTCATGCAAAATTGAAGTAAGGAATACTGGATACATGTATAGGAAATAAAAGAGAACTGATGGTTACAGTGATTAAGTTTGCTCCTCTTCTTCCAGTCATCCATATTTTGATGTTGAAGATAATGATTATAACAATAATAACCATGAGAATAATAGTTCTTAATTATTATATTTGTCGAGATCCACCCACATCATCCATGCATTTGACACGGCCTTAGTCTCTGCAAAAAAAACAACGAACTATCTAACCATGTACGTATGCTCTCAATACCGCTCTCAATACCGATCTCAATACTTTTTCTCATTTACAAATAATTGTACAGAGCATGAACTACTGACGACAAGTCTCTGATACTGGTATTGCATCAAAGTGTTAGAAAAGTGAAACGTAGAAAATAATCGGGGGAGACAAGACGTCACAATGTCACTGAGAATGCTTGTTTGTATCTTAACGCTCATGCGTATCGTAACAAATAGTACATGGCGTATCAATTATGTCATGTGCCATCACACATCATAGCAGCGAAACATGCATCAAACATGCTAAATAAATGCCCAACCTCGGCTCCATTAACTCGACAAGCGTGAATTTTTAGAATGCTGTACTTTGCAAAACGTCTATCATTACAAAGGAATTTCAGTGAAAATGCACTTTGAATATTATACCATGAAAGTACGATTCCTAAAACCTAAAACACAAGTATCTTCAGGGGGGCCTGGCAAGTGTAAGAATAAGACGGGGGACAGAGTATTATGTTAATATTCTACCGCAGACTTGGAATAGAATCGTACAGTTGATGCTGTTTCTAGTCTCTATGTGCTTCAGCTCTCTTCGGGAAGCATTTAAACTAGTCGTCAGTTTCTTGACAGGATGGTAGAATATTTGGGGTGAGTGTGATGTCTGCTAATATTGATCAGGAACGTCAAAGCGTCAGAGAAAATATGTATCTATACCACTCTCTTGGTCAATGTCCTACAATATGGAATGCAGCTCAAAAGTATAGTCAATAGAAACTTTGAAAGAACCGCAGTGAAACAATTTAATTCAAACAAACTTTATGCAGTGAAAGATACATAATTGTGTTGGATCAAAAGATGGGGGCTGTAGTATGATTACGACAACATAAAATATCTATAAGGCATATCAACATTTTCCTTATTATAGTAAATGAAAGGAAAATAAAGAAAAATAATATTTATTGTCAAATATCGTCGAAAAGTTAGAGTAAATACTTGTTATGTACATCTGTAACTTGAACAAAGTTACTTGTGGTTTGAAAAAATTGATCAAAATTAAGTTTATTGCGGAGTCTGTTCATACATCACATGATGTACATGTAATTGGATATATCAATACATTTTTATGTTGACTACAAATGAACCTACTATTCCGTTCATTGACATTCCCCTCTTGCATCACTGTGTTCTTAGCTACG
This sequence comes from Strongylocentrotus droebachiensis, assembly GCA_035222895.1. Taxonomy (NCBI): domain Eukaryota; kingdom Metazoa; phylum Echinodermata; class Echinoidea; order Camarodonta; family Strongylocentrotidae; genus Strongylocentrotus; species Strongylocentrotus droebachiensis. Next base: position 80,890 of record JAVYIG010006992.1, on the reverse strand, counting down.
CAAAAGATGAAGTGGCAATTAATCCCGCGATTATTAATGATTACAATAAAAATCTTTCCTTATTTTGCTTTCAGGACTCATGATATCCATAATCTCCCCACAATTTAATTAATTTCGGTTTGCCTTCAAGTGTCAACGCCGTTACGCTCCCTAATCACTTTATAGTTAGAAGGACAAGAGATGGAAAAGATTAATAATCGGGGATTGCTTGTCTAGCTTGATTACATACTAATCCTCGACCTCAGCCACCTCAAGCAAGTGGGACATGTTTGTATATAATGTACTCATTTTAGTCGAAGGTGTCATTACATATATTGAAACGAGTAATGTTGCCCTGGATATCAAGGGAAATCGCTGTAAATTAATAGCTTTATCTGTGTTTATATTGAACTCCTCCCGTTACGTTTACGTCCCTCCCTGGCGTATTAATTTGGAAGAGTTCATGGTGAAGATGTGGGGTAAGAGTTGAGGTATAGTCATAGAATGTAAGCGACACCAAGGGATGGAAATAAATAAAGGGATAGAGAAAGAAGAAGAAGAAAGAGGTGAGTTATGGAGGGGAGAAAGAGAGAGAGAGAGAGGGAGGGGGAGGGAGTGAGAGAAAATGATAAGGCAAGGATGTTTGTGAAGGCGAAAGGGCATCTGGATTGAAAAATCTATGGGGATCTCTTGCGAAGAATTTATAAACATACAGGATAGATAATCAAGACTTGTCTTCTATCTCAGTGTCATCTCTGAGGCCCACTTGATTGGGGACACTCAATCAACGACTGGGATAAATTGGAGGGGGTGTGGCGTATGTATATTGACGTGAGGATTATGTTGAGGGTGGGGATGATAGTGCATACAAGTGTGCATTCAAAGAAAGTTATTATCTGAAATTATTAACACAATTACGGCTGGATCAGCCATCACCTTTGCTTGTTAGTGGGAGCGTTTGTCAATAATCAAAGCACAACACGATCACAGCAGCAGATAAATAACCAAAAACAAATGAAACAAACAAACAAACAAAACAAAATACTTTACCGTGGCCTGACGCAGAATGTGTTTGTGTGAAATGAATTATTAAAAGAAAAATTAGCAAAAAATGGCGGGGAGGAGTCACACTCAGATCCTATTTAGTATATCAGAAACATAGTTGTACATTGAAGTTATCATTATTTGTGTGTGTGTGGAAGAGAGTGACAGAAACAAGGCATTCATTTTTTTTTCAAAAGGGAAGAGATGGGGACAAATATATAGAAAATGGATGAATAATATATAAAGAGGGAGAGGGGAGGCAAGATATAAAGCAAGATACAATGAAAGGGGCAGGAGAAAGATAAAAGAGAGAGGGAGGGATTGAAAGCAATGAGGGTAGCAAAAGATATTGCATAGAGTAGCCATCAATCCCACTTGGTTCAGTTTGTCAATCAGGAATGCCAACATCAATAACGATGAAGTGAATCTATGGTTGGGATACCAAAGATTAAAGTCCATACACACTCAGTAAACCTCAAAATCCTCTGCGTGAAGTTCATGATTTTTTTTTAGGGGGGGGGGGGTCGAAGATGTTGAGCTTATTAATTTAATGACAACCAAGATCCTCACATTTATAAAAAGATTCCAGTGTTCTGGAGCTAGACATTATAGAAGCAATATAGGCGAGGGGGAAACTTATCCATAAAATCAAGCCGCACAAGAATTTGCTTTTCTAGTTTTTGCTACCCTAGCCTTTAGCTGTCAAGTCTTCTACATTGGATTTCAGTTGACTTGCCTTTTAGAAGAGGTCTATTTTAAAATGAAATCAGGGTGACATTGTATTGCTTGATAACTGTTACTTGTCATCTCTTTACATGACTTTTCAACAGTTAAAGGTACACATTTACATAAAAACGTTAACCCCGAATCCAATACCATTACCCCCTAAGCCCCCATCCGTTTCTTTTCTGGACGAAGACTGTCAGGTCGTCGTTCCAGTGCGCACAACGGCCGTAAATCGTGCAAGAAGATTTATATTCAGTTAACAAATTAAAAGCACTTCATTTAAGAACCTGCTACGTCCATTCAGATCAGCAGTCCTTTTTTCTACTCCTCCTTTTTTTGACCGAAACGTTTGCAACCCTAATCAAATTTCTTCCTCCATGCCTTACATCTCGAGTGCATTTTACCTTCACACTAAAAGAGCTGTTCACACTGCAGCTGAAAGATGAGTCGCATTGTTGTATTGTACATGTGTTGGTTTACTAAAGCCACTTTCACTTTAAGCTTTATAGCCCCATGATTGAGACAAAATGGTTTACAACCATTAAAATATTCGCTTCGACGAACGGCCAGCAACGACATCCACGGGCTTCCACTCAAGACAATAATTATGGGCAGTAGAAACTGGACCTTGTTGTGGCAATATGCATCTAAGTAGAATAAATGATCTTAAGACCTTGAAAGTTGTCCAGATAGCATTTCTAAGGTGTACCCAGAGGCATTGCCCAGTAAACCATGGGGAGATTTAACCGCCAGTAAATATTCCGCCATTGATAATCAAATAAACGTAATACGGACATTTTAATCATGACGAAATGTGTTTTATAGACTGAGAACGTTATTCCGTTTGATCAACGCACACACGATTATGAATGGGCCGACGTCTAAAGTAAAATTTGAACAGGCAAATTGGCGTTAAAGCTTGTACGCCATTAAAAAAAAGTAGACAGCTAGGCGCCCAAAACCATTTCTCGGACACTAAAATTGTTCTTGTATTTTAAACGTCGTACTTAACAACGACTCAACGGTGACATGTGTCACTTGACAATGCCAATATTAGTAATGAGTATTCAATATGCATCTGACTTTGACTATAGTGTATTGCTTTGTCTTTGGGCCTTCCTCGCTATCGGATTTCAGGGACATACTATTAAACTTTGAAAATCATCCCCCACATAATACCACATAGTACCTTTAATTACTACAAGACGATTCATCCAAACAATAAGTTATAATATGCATTATCGTGTTTTTTGTGAGGGAACATGAATGTTATTTTCTAGCTCTTGCACCTGTACACTAACATTAAAATTGAAGCATTTTTTTCAAGTAACTTATTTTCGATATTCGTTGTTAATTTGAATTTATATTTCCAAGTCACTCGAGTTATTAGGAATAATTCTTTTGTTAAAGTCGATATTTTGATAATAAAAAAACAGATACACATGACGATGCAAATAAAAACAGATGAAGTAGGATTTCTGTGCCCGTTTAAAAATGAGCATCATCTGTTTCCAATCGAAGTAAATGTAATGTACCGACAATCTAAATTATACGATTGTTATTTGGCGCCGATATTTGTAGCCAGAGCAACTTAGGGGCTAGATGATCGGATGAGAAGTGAAAAATAGATTGTCTATCTCGACGTTTATCATGATAGTATCTCTTTGAAACCAAATTAAACGTCATGGACCTAGGCACCAGCATAGAGACTATGCTCAATTAGTTTTTTTCACTGGCTAGCTTTTATAGGTTATTGAATTTAAATGATATTTATCTTTCGGAGCCATACAGATCGTTTCAAAAGACATACTTTCTATTTAATCTATAGTTTTAAGGATATTCAAAGAGATATCTAGTATATTACCTATCAGAATGACTTTGGTTACGACTTTAGAATGATCCAAAATTTGCCTAGACCACCGTTGTTATTCCCGCATTTTATATTTCAATCAGAGGAAATGATGAAGACAAATTTGAGATTATCTTTTTGTATTGGTTTCTAAATTGTAGTGGTAAACCAAGAAAAAAAAAATCTTAGAAATAGTTGTTTCTAAATGTTGTTTTATTTTGATCGAGAAGGGAAAAACGAGTACGCAAATTTAGGATTGAATGGTTTGGATATGACATTTCAAGATCGAAGGAATTAAGACTCTGTGTTGCTGGGCATTGAATTTAATTAACACAATCTAAGCAGCATACAACTTATTAAAAAGAAACCACACTAAACTAAGCTATCGAAAAAGTAGTAAATTAGGAGGAAAAGACTTTGATTTCATGATCGGAGATGCGATACTGATATAGATGTTTGAAGTTTTAATCTGGCACCGGCTGTGAAACCAATATGCATAGTGCACTTAGAAAAAAATATGATGATCAAAAAACATATGTCAAATGCGGGTTAACGCACCATGTACAATTCTCTAAGTATTTTATGTAATGATTCAGCTATCCAGTCTATACAGTAGTGTATATAGTAAGCGGAACTGTATTCCTTTGAAGGTGCTATGTTGACTCTGCTATACGCTTTATTCGCTTTAATGCAGAGGAGTGGTGGTCTTCTTTTATAGACATCATTACGAGCGATCACTTTACCTGGAAATGAGTCCACTCCAAAATATGGTGGAATCCACTCCAAATTATGGTGGAATCCACTTCATATTATGGTGGGATCCACTCCAAAGAAGTGGTTGAATAATTCTTTTGAAAGTGGATTCTTTTCTCTCTTTTTTTCTTTTCTATCTCTGTGTTTACAATCTTCTACCTATCACCCTCGTAGTACTTTATCTTGTACATCTACATGCACACATATGCATTTAAATCATAAAAGGTCGTGTATACAATGGTAGGCCCTACGCACTTTTACAATTCCTTGTTCCCCTGTTCTATATTCGTCCTTCAAAAATCTGGGTTACTGGGTTAACACGTGGAAGAAAATATGAGCCAGAATGTCGTCAGAATGCAAGTTTTTCTTCGCCTTCTCGTTTGTCTCCCTACCATCTTTCGCAATAAACATCGATTTTTTTTTGTCCTGTCGTCGATTCTTGGACATTCCTTATCGCTGATATTTTATGTATGTCGTGACTTACCGTTTGGTTATGATTTTACTTTTTTTTAATAAAATGATAGTTGTTAAATTGCGCGTAATATTTGTTTCCCTTCTTGAAAACCTGCTCGTAAGCTAATATGGGTGGTAAAATGCCACTATTTCTTGGGATTGCAATTTTCAGTAATATTTACTCTCCCCTTTTTCTATCTTGGTAATTGATACAAACAATTGAGATTTATGTTAAACATAACAACCAAAGTTCGATGATACATGTACATGTATCTTTCAATTAATTGTGCATTTCTTGGCAATGTCAGAGACACCATATCCATGTGTTTATTGCTTGCGTTTTGTACTTCTGCGGTTATTCATTTCGTTTAATTTCATTACATCTATTGTTTACTCTTAACATTTATTTAACAAAAAACATACTCAAACATAACGTGTACCTTTTTTTGCATTTGGTGCTTGTAAGCTGAATAAAATCACACCCAGCTTTTTCTAGTTTTTCCTATTTTTACCTTTCGTTTTAATGATAATTACTAAGAATTAATTAGACTTAAATTGAAATCGACGGATATATAGCAATCGACGAGTATCGAGAGCAAAGATAAATTTGTTTGAATTTGTTTGAATATAATTTATATCCAATTTTGAAGTTTTAAAACATTTCAGGCGCATGATGTTCACTGGGTTTACCAAAGGATGTGTAATGGATATTTTAACGTTGTATTTGCTTCGGGGGAAACCACACCGTGGTGGTTTACAGAGTCATGAAGAGTAAAAAGGTAACAAGCGAACATCTTTCTAGTCAGGTGAAATGGATCGAAGCAAGGCAGACATAGGACGGCCAGCAAAAAAGAGATGGAAATGGACAGAGAGAGAGAGAGAGAGACGGGGTGGGCGAATATTCAAACAGGTTGTTATTTTAGAATTAGCCCACTCGATGTAATGCGACGCAGCAATCAAGTAAATTGGGGATGCAATCCTGGGGTAATTATGCTCAGAGAGGCACTATGCAGTATTGATAAGGCCAGAGTCCAGGCAGGGTACATGGAAGGATAGACTCGGCCTCCTTGACATGCATTCATCAGGCATGCATGCCTGACTTGTACAAGCGTGGTGGTCATTAGCATAGATACACGAGTTCCGGTGCATAGTTACCGTATCACCATCATCCCACTAATTCCTCCTCGGTGTATTACTAGCATCCTAATCCGGTAATGGTGTCATCGATGCGTGTAGAGACGGATTCCATTCTAATCTGAGGTATAGGAATCCGAACTCAGGTGTACAATTCACGGAGCTTAAATCCGGATTTTGGACATGGGAAACGACGTGATGTAGATGGAATGTGTTGAATCATGGACCTACTAAGTAGGTCCATGGTTGAATCAAAGTCCACAATGGACTAATCAGTGCCTGATGTTCAGGAAGGATAAACATAATGTCGTGTAGCTTTAGAGAAATACCCTCCCTATACTTAACCCCATCGTCGACTCTGATGGAAAGTATTCCATAAGAATGTAATATAATAATGAATAAATAATAAAGTCATTTTTATATAGCGCAGTTGATGTAAATGTAAAACTTAAGGTTTATTTTTAATAGTAAAGGATTATTTAGCATCACCTAAGCAGTATCGGAATAATTTGATCGGCTTATATTCGTTATAATTTGAATTATTCGGAAATATAGCTACCTTATTAGAATATAAATGTATATATTGGGATTAACATTATGTACTATAATTGAACAAACAGTAGATACCTAATTGTTAAGGAAATAATTCATCAAATGACACTACGAAAAGTATTGAGCTTTATTGATCGTATATCTGTCTACGCATGGTTTTAAGTGTTTGTAAATGGACACGAGTAGAGGATATTCATTCTAACAATATAAAACTATATGAATAGATGTAACAGAAGAAGCAATGATTTACCTCAATGTATTGGAGCAACTCCGCCATCTACTTCTAAGTGAAGAGCATATAGAAGCAAACAGAAAAACTGAACATAGAAAGAATACGACCATTAAAACTGAATGGAGTGTAATCCAATATACGTAACCGTATATTTTTATTACAACACGTCATGCAAAATGAAACCATCCTCCTCCGGCTTCTGATATTACCCCTCCCCCTTTCAAGTCAATTTGAATTCTTGAGATGAAGCCGTGGTGCATTGTGGGATGTGGAATGACATGAACATAATGTAGTTTATTATTCGATGTTTTTTTCTTGAATTTTAGCTCCGGCATTTTAAATTCACTTTGTAGATGTTTGGTTGTGGAAAAGGTAAACGTTCCTAAAATCTCAAAATAAAACGCGAGGGAAATTCCTGATAAATCATAACAGATGTATTGCAGATTGCCTTTGACGATGCTTTTATCGTAATGATTAAAAAAATGTTTTTGTTTGTTTGTTTGTTGTTTTTATGTACATTTAAAAAAAAGGGGCAATAAACAAAATAATTGTTATTATTATTATTACTATTATTATCATCGTTATTGTACCTTTGATATTAAATCTCTATCCAAGTAGACAATGAAAGTGATAAAGTGAACGTTTAGCTGCACAGTAGAATGAATTATGGACAAGTATGGCTATTAAACTGTATTTCCTCATTCTACCAAATTATCGCCCTTTCCTTACCCCCTCCATTAAACTCGGTACAGTCATGACCATGAGGATTTAGTAGACGCCATTCTGCATGATGGTCTTCGGTTACATTCCCAGGAGGGTTGGTTCAAGAGCCTACCAATCAGGATGGGGATCTAATTTTACACCGTGCATTTCTTTTTTCGTTGGGTTGTCGCATCAAATCAAATTGTGCGCAAAATGTTGTTTTCATGTGACCAGCGTTTGATGTTTTAATGCGAGCGTTTATTTGCGATTCAGGTCACATGGCGAACCTGCTGCACTGAAAAAGGGATGAATACTATTTTTATATTTTCAATGGACAGCGCACTTGGGCAAGAGGGAAATACATGGGGTGCGAAAAAGAAACATGTTGGTGTATAGCAAGCCAACTGAAGACAATATTGACTGCTAAATGATACATTGCTACACATGTAAAGAGATCATGATAATAATGATTTCAATTAACGAGTAAAAAATTCATTCAAACTAAATCAATTTGAGTTCATATACATATTTTTTTACCAATCGATGTGACCATTTGGAAGAATGATTTTGGAACATTGGTTATTACACCCTTCAATTGTTCTCTTCAATAAGTGTATTATACATTTGGAACATTCAAAACCAAACAGATATAATACATGTGCTTACACATGGTTTTATACCCTAGGCGATACCTCGGTTTGTAAATGAATGACTTTAATTGACCCCTTTTTAATTAAAACGTGTAATGATAATGATTCACACTTGCTATTTTAGACATTTTAAGGAGAAATAATGAAAATGATTGAAAAGAACAGTGGTCTTTATTTAGATACGTTAACGAAGTATTGGTAGCATTGGAGTTTCTAACATTTTTCGCAACGAAATATGCACAACTGTCTACATGCGCACGGCAAACAAATGTAAAAACAGATCTATACTAAAAGTCTAATTGTTAAGGATTCTTTTGGTAGGTGTGAGTTATTCTGATGTTCATAACATTAGAGATTGAACTATCGTCATTACGTATCTCTCATCTAAAAACTTCGTTACTTCCCTAGTTATACATCCTTTAAAAGGCTCAGCTGGGAATGTAAAATAGAAATATGTTTCACAAAAGCCCATCATTGAGTTTACAATCATGTTTCTCATTGATGCTTAAGAAGTAACACTTTATCCATGAGAAGGGCGTGTATTTATTTAATAAAATTAGTCTTGGAGTCTAAAAAAGAGGAACGAAAAACACACTTTTCGACAGTCGTCAGGTCGCTAAAAGTCTTGATGTAGGCTAATCTGACGAGTGGCGTCTTTGCGTTAGATCGGTCTCACGCCGCTGGCATGGTCGAATTAACGGCGCCAATCCCTGCTATTACAGCTGGTCTACCGAACACCTTACATCGACTCCTGCCTAAACTCTCCCGAGTATAATACTACACATCTAACTCTAGGTTATCATTATGTGCATAGTAACCAACATACATCTTAAGACATGATAGCGTAAGGATGATATGACGCACTATCTAACATCTTCATAATAATATTACTTCCTCGGACTGAATTTTTAGTATAATTATCGCTTGTTGAAGGAATGCAGGGCAGATCAATTTCATCAAACCCTTTGGGATTTGACCTCAATTAACGTTAGAATATCACGTACCCCATTCACTAACACAACATCAAATGACTAGGACTATACGTGGTACATCATAATCTTCCATCCAATCTCTCCTACGTTCAAGTTTTACCCAAATGTATGTTGTAAAATCTTAGGTTGTGCAAATTATGCATTTTAATATCATGTTTGTAGTACTGGTTTTGGTTTGCACCTTGATATCCTTATTATTTTTTTATTTGAATAGAGAGACAAAATCGCCATGTGATCCCTCTCTTCAATACTCTTTATATGATTATATGAGGTTTTGAAGCATGCTATGTAACCCTTTTTAATTATGTTTACAACTAATCAGGTTGTACCGTACAAGTAAAACATTTATTCTATTAACATTTCAAATTCATTCTCGGGATGTTCTTAATTTCGACCGGGAAACCCCAAAAATTATATAAATCTTAGCATAATGAGCAACTACGAATGCAGTGTAAGTAATATGAAACTGTTTTCATGAAAATAGATGTATTTTGGCCCCTTATAACCCTGCAATCTTCCGAGTTATGATATGTTAAGAAGATATCTTATGTAGATATAGAACTATTCTTGAGATGTTCTGAACTCTCTGTTTCAACCAGGAAACCCCCAAATTATATAAATCTTAGCATACTGTGTAAGTACGAATGCAGCGTAAGTAATATGTAACTGTTATCGTGAAGATGTATTTTGGACCCTTTTAATCCTGCAATCTTCCTAGTTTTTTAAGAAGTTGCTTTTAAGAAGTTGCTATCGTGGCGTGTTTTTTTTTCTTCAACTTATCAGGTTGTACCGTACAAGTAAAACACTTATCCGATGAACATTTAGAGTTTTCGGGATGTTCTGAACTTTGATTTTCGACCAGGGAGCCCCAAATTATATATATCTTAGCATAATGTGTAAGTACAAATGCAGCGTAAGTAATATGTAATTGTTATCGTGAAGATAGATGTATTTTGGACCCTTTTAATCGTGCAATCTTCCGATATATTACATTTAAGAAGTCGCTGTCTTCTGTAGATATGGAACTATTCTTGAGATGTTCAGAACTCTCTGTTTCAACCAGGATATTAAGAAATTATATCAATATACATATGTAACGTAAGAAAATGGGGAGTAAAGCACAATCTACACCCTGGACATTAACGTGTTTTGTTTCCTCTCATCTGTACAAACAAAACAACCTATCAAGATGTGCCACTTAAAGGTACTATGTCCCATTTGCAGGCCAAAAAAAAAATGAAAAGGTTAAATTCCAACCGCATTTGAAAGACAATTATAATTTAGAACCTCCCTCAGAACGAAAGGGCTTAAAAATGGCATTTAGTGGAAAAATAACGACCATAAGTTGTCGAATCGACTTAAGTAATTGCAATCACCTAAGTAATAGTCTGATTTTTTGACCCTTTTACCGAATGGTCGTACGTTTTGTGCTGCACAAAGATTCAATCGGTTTACATTACAAGTAGTGGGTTGTTAATGTCGACAAATGCTCATGTACCTGCTACAGTTCATTTTATGTATGCTATTACCAAAGAAGATGCCAGTCAGTCACTCAATAGTGGCTGACAGTGAAGTCTAGAAGGTAAACGGGTTTTCTTGCATAATTTGAATACTAGGACACTGTTAACGTTTGAATTTCACAGATAGAACATAAATGACATATTCACAATTCCTGCAGAGTTCTACAGAATTTGATGTTGGTTACAAAAGGGACATAGTATCTTTAAGAAGTTTTGAAGCATTTTATGGTATCATAATGCAGTCTTGTGAAGATGTAGAAAAATTGATCGAAAGCGTAATGCGATCGGCCCACATGTTCTATAAAAAGAATAGAGGCATATCTTTAAAAGTTGAGGTTTTTCGGTGATGCCCAGCTAATGTATTGTATTCCCCCATCTAACATGTTAAAACATGATATTCATGACAATTTAATCACGGTAATAGATGTGACATTCAACGTGATCAGTCCGGATAAAGACATAGCTACGGGCGATGGTTGCTTTATATTCCACTAAATTCCATATAATTCCTCCTAGCTTTGAATGTGAGGCTTTTTCTAAAGAAATTTTGCCTTGCCCACATTAACAACGAAGCCAGACAAATCTTGGAACTAGCGGCTTTTATTGACTAGATGCAAGCCGAAATTCCTTTACCAAAAAATTATAATTCCTAATGAATATGAAGGAAATATACAATCTAGTTCTATTTCCAATGACATTTGGTGTGTTACGCTTTCAAACGAAGAATTCTTATCAATGTGCAAAGCGTGACCGAAGTTTTTCCTCAAGATTCGAATCCTTGTCTTATTAAAAGCAATGATTCTGTAATCGCTATACGAAACTCGCATTTTGATGAGAAATCACCACAACAAGATTGCAATTTTCGGGTTGAAATGAGATTAGTATGGTGGAATAGAAGAATGGGCTTATATAGTTCAGATGAAAAGCCATCATGGTATATTAATAATTGTATTACTTATATTAATAACATTCTCTCTCCCCCATGTTGAAAAGACATATAAGGATCTTCCTATTCGATTAGGGGAATCAATAAACAGTGTATTGAATATTAATTATTTCCGAGCACTTGGTTTCTAGCTACCCAGAAAGACAAAATGACGCAGAAATATCAAGTTATTGCTCACCAAGCGTTGATTATCTTGGAATAGAAGACTTGGATAGCCTTACAGGGTGACGTAACATTTCATTTGCAGTAGAGCTCCCTTTTGAGAGTCAGGGGAAGAAAAGATAATGACAAACAAGATTAGGTCAGACTCAAGTGGTTCGTTTAGAGAGGATTTCCCTCCCATCCTCACAAAATGCAATAATGACGAGGACATGATGGTCCCGTTCACAACTAAATATTAAAGCCAATTCAAACTGTGTCCGATAAAATGATGTAACAAAACGTTTAGATGAAGCTCGTTGGAGTAATTCTTACAATTATTCGCGGATCAACTTTGTATGAGCTTTCGCGATGTTACAATGATTGGCATGATGGTTTTAATGTCACACTCGCTTGACCAAGAAATAATTTATCTCATCGATAAATATCGAGTTTAAAATGTACTGCTAAACTTATTTACTGGAATCGTTGCCTCTTTCGAGTGTTTAGTTTGTAATTTTTATTCTTATGTAAATATATATATATATATTTCTTCAAAAGTAGCCCAAAACAGAAATATTTGTGCTATTTTTAATGCTCACGTCATTGTTTGATTCTGATTCGACATGGTCAAAATAACTAATACTGTCTATTTGATACTGTATAGTTTTCGTTGGTATGATAAGGATGAGGGTGTATTCTAATTTGCTATAAATATTGAAGCGGGCTTGCTTTTCTTCCTTCGATGGCTGTTGGATGGGTATATCATTTTGAAACGATTGATCATAACATAAAAACATAACACCTGATAGTTCATAAACTTCAAGTGTCTTCAGGTCTTTTATAAAGTGTTATATCTTAAGAGAAAGTTACATTCTAGAAGGATAGTTTTTAAGATAATAGATAGATTGGTCATATATTGAAATCTTAGTTGGTTGCAATGGTTGTTGAATTGCATTTTCACACGTAACCTCTCTCCACCTATACAAAACATTCACATATAACCAAACTCGCTCAAGGGCAAACTGCTATTACTTTTCAAATTGAAAGGGTCATAGCATCATCCAACGGGCCATTCCTGAGAGACCGAGAAACTTCTCGCCTTGTACTTAGTAGATGAAATTACTAAAATGACTAACCTAAGCTGTTATTCCCGTTAACCTTTGATCTATAAATAATACTGTAATATGGGGGATGATTCATTTTAACGCAGTTTGATCTGTATAGTCCTTTAATTATCAACTTTATTCGTATACTGTCCCTTCCCATTTCCTTGAACGATATCATTTCTTATTTAGTTATTAACGTATGAAATGATTTTATAACAATTTCTTGGACGAGACGGTCCATCCAGTGACAAATAAAGGAAGCTTATTAGACTACATAGAAAGTCCCTCTTCCCTATAACATGTAGTATAGTGTACAAACGCAATGGCCCAATAAATTTCATCAACGAAAGTGTCCCACGTACAGAATGATACATCCGAACGATGACGAAATCCATTATCTTTAATCGAAAACTCTGTGTAAACGGTCATTGGAATATAAAGTGTCCAGCACCCAAATTGGTCTTCAATTGACCATTTGAGATAGCTGGAATGCGATACGACTGTAAATGATCAATACAGATTTTCCCTCGTACTCATTTTCGACCAGGGCGAATTCGATCTGAACGACCGTGGAAGGGTACTTTGCATGTATTAAGAAACTCTATAGACAGAGCGAGGTTAACCCTTAAATGACTATAGATCGGAGAAAGAATAAGAATTTGACTACAAGTACAGAAAAAAAACAGAATATGTAATTTTAAAAGAAAATGAATGGTAAAATGTAACAATACGTCATCATTTTCATTTCATTCATTCTTAAAATCATATTTTAATCGACCTGCATTCGCCTCATGTTTAAAGTACCATGTAGAAATTGGAAACGGAAATAAGGAAGGTAAATGGAAGTGAATTAACAAAAGACCTTAATGTGGCAGACCATTAAATGATGTATCGAATGTTTTTTTACTTTTTCTGTTGAAATATTTGTTCTCACCTGGAAGAACAATTAGGTTTATAAAGAGGACACAATATTTGAAAATTATACTAAAACACTACTGTCTTAATGATGATATGGAAATTTGTCGCTCTGAACTTTTTGCTCAAGGCATTCGTAGATGATGGAGTGTGATCGTTATTAACCTTTATGCTATGAGTCTAATTGTGACCTTAATATCAATATGCTGGAATTTCTCACGAAGACGGTGTCTTTAATAATTCACGTTGATAAGTCGTTTGGTTCCAAGTCTAGAACCGTAACATCGATCACAAAATGTCAAACTGTAGGAGGAAGACGTCATCCCTAATTCATCACTGAGAAAAGGGAGTGTAAATAATTGATAAAGAAAGAAACTGTAGGGAAGAGTTTGCGGGAAGCCATTAGGGTAATGGGTGTTGATAAAAGAAGGGAGCTCTACCAGTATAAACATCCGCAGTTTGTCTTGTAAATCCGTAGTGAACTTCGTCGACTCCATTCCCGCTGCTGTAGACTCGGAGAAGTGTAATGAAACTATTGCGGGGAAGGGTAAATCTTGAGGAAAATTAATTGCTCTCGTACCTTTAATCACGTTTTCTTTATGAAAAACGAAAGGTCCAATTGATTTATGTAAGAGTGGAATGGTAATTAAAAATGTTTAATGTTAGAATCCATTTGGATGACCGTTGTGATTTACAGGGGAGCAATATGTAGCTAATGCATTGTAATACTTTTTTGTTGATAGTTGATCTGCATTTCATTATGAACTAGGATGCAACACATCAAATTTAGTTCATCAGTTAACAATGTCACGGAAAGAGACCACTGCCAATTAATGAAAATATATATTTATTACAGATTATTGATTACAATTATTATTCAGCAACATTTGTCAATGAACGAACACCAGGAACAGCTGTGTCGTTGAATTGGAATTCATGCCTTTAAACAAGATTTTGACTTTTCTAAAGCGAAGCACATCCAGGGTGACAGTTCCTTGAAATAATCAGGGGGAAAGCAAGGGTTAGTCTTAGAGCCCATTTTCCTATTCAGCATTTTTAATTTTCTCGCTTGTCTAAGCCGCATCCATCTTGCGGCGTGAATACATAAATCATACAAGAGATGGGTGACGTAGAAGCAGAGGGATGGAGAGAGAAAAGACAGATACAGAGAGACAGATAGATAGAGAGATAGTGAAAGAGAAAATTATAAAAAAAGAGGGGGGGGGGGGGCTCAGGCCGATAGAGACACAAAGAAACATACACATAGGGAAGACATGGATTAAAAAAAACTGACACGCACTGAATAAAAAATAAAAAAAATCATTTCGTTAGAAAGTAAACAGTGTAGCAGAAAAGAGATTTAACGGTGTAACAGAAAAGGAAATAAAACATTGTTTCCTCTAATGTTATGTGTGTCACAACAACTATAAAGTATTTGCTGTTTCATTTCTTAAAAACATCACTTGGCCTTGATGTTTCTTTCACATCTCATGTCTTTACAGCAACATAAAGATAAATCCAAACTATCGACCCACGTGACACGATCTCCCAAGGAATCTTAAAACCAATTAGTTTTCAGGGATGTTTTAACAGTCTCTCGCCTGCATGTCTGTCTGTCTAACATCCCACTGACGCGCTTTCTCCTTTATTAAAACAAACAGCTCGAAACATTAATTTACTGTTTCAAAAGCAGGAGTCCAACCTCCATCTAATTATACGCCTTGGTACACACCCATTAGGCACTGTATACATACACACCAATGCACCCACACGTACCGCGCACCCCCACACAATTATTTCGCCACGCATATGCACAGCCAAACGCTCACACACACGCACACTTTTTCTTCGTTTATTTGCCCTTCGCCATTGATGAGTTTCATTGCCATAAAAACTAATTAGTTCTGAGTGAGTAATATAGGTAACTAATATGACACGCGGGTCAATCAAACCTCGATCATAATGAATGAATCACTCCATTGAGTCTGATGTGAATCAATATAGATTAAAATAGATGGCAGGGGTATGGGCCTACTAGTTTCTGGGGTGATAGGGTATAGAAGTTCCCAATTTCAGGCTCCTTAAGAGCTATTTACCAACCGCAAAATTGCGCAATTATTTTATTAGCCGCGAGCAGAAGGCAACATGTACCAGCAATATGGCAAATGTATAAAAGGAGATTTGATGTAATACAATCGTTTCTTCTCATACATGTCAGGTTATGATGAACAAATTCATCTTGTTGATTCATTTGACAAACGTTGTGTTATCATTTTATGCACATCATTTCGGAATATGAAATATTAAATTGTTTACGATTATATTTTAATTGTGGCTTAATTTTTTTGTTTTGTTAATGTTTTGTGACAACAACGTATCATGTTGCATCATGGTAAGAAGATAGGTAAAGTAGAATCGAAAAACCTGATCATTTAAGTTTAAAATAAGTAGGATTTCAGTTATGCAAAAATGGAAAAGACCAATTTTCTAGATAGTATGAGACAACTTTAGAGATTTAACAACGTATCCAACCATAGCCATAACATTTTCAATAATAATAATTGTTGTGAATGAACTGATACAGAAAGCCATATGTGTCTTAAGTAATGTTTACATCAGCTTATTGGTTTTTATAAAGTTTTACAATACCAGCTCTCAAGAACTTGTAACAATTAAGCCTAATAAAACAAGACATTGACTCTAGGCTCTTCAATTAAAATCCATGACACGCAATCTAATTTGAAGACGCCTTTGTAACCCAAATGCCATCATTTCATTAAGCTATTCATACGAATACATAATTGGTAATTACTGGCTTCATAAAAATTACTGCATTACCAAAATCGCAAAAAAATAAATGCATTGTACTTTTTGACCCTGACTTGATGAATCCATGCATAATGAGTTCTTAGTCAGTGTTCTTTTTTATTGCCCAATAATATCCACGACCATGGATCAATCACCATTGTTTATTGAATCGATTTTTAGTCAAAGCATCCACTCTGTGAGTGTACAGTCCATTGTACTGTTGATGAAAAGACACTTAATTAAAACTGAGAGCTTTTTCTTTTTGAGATTTATTTTCAATGTCGTATTTTGAAACCGAGCTAATCAGAATGACTCATGATTTTGTTAACGCAAACTGATAAAGTCTCCTTTTAGACTCTGAAATAATTTCCCTGTATTTTGTTGAAAGTTTCTGGTAGCTGAATTCAATCTGAAAATGTTAATAGCATCTTGCACTTATTTTGATCTCTTTCGTGCTAATTATACTTTTATGTAATTATACGTTCATACAGCAGATACAATTGAGTTGTCATTTCATACAAATTTCTATTAACTCTATGACCTATCCATACGATTGAAACATTTCAAAGAAATGACAGTCTGATCTTAAATATAGGCTATAAAGTTGACGATGTAATTTACGATATGTAAAATCTTTTTTGCAACAAAGCGCAGTATATAGTTTATCAAAATCAATAAAATGTACATTCAAAGGTATAAAGTACAACAACGCAAATTCTTTATGGGTTGATTTTAAGTTTATGGTGAAAAAATATCTGGAAAGTGTAAGTAACTATACATTTGGAAAAGAAGGTGATAGTCAAAGAATTCTATCAATGGTTGCTGTAAAACTTTTTGATATTGTATGTATATATGTTATTGCTAATAAATACCTCAAAAGAGGGCAAGAAAAAAAAGGAGACAAAAAAAGAATATCCAAGAAAAAGTACAAATTAAAGATATTGTTTAAAAATCTGTGTTCAGTGAACTTATATAAAAGAGTTTAGTAGTCTCCAGATTGTGTTCATGCATCCATATTGGTCATGAAAGTAATTGAAAGAAAATGCACTTGCCTAGAATTGTAATTTGTAAGGAAAAGGTACACTCAAACAAAATATAACAGTATTACATACATAAGATTAAATACTTGTAAGAAGCATTGGACAGAGCATACGGTCGTACACAACACATGCATTTTACGGGCATGTTCGTAGTTAAGATCAATAAGCTATCATCGTTAATGTTTTCTCTTACATACTCCAGAAGAGATGGAAATATGTCAGAAAGGCTTTAGAAGTAGGCCACCGAGTCCTCATTTCAGAAAGCATTAGTCCTCCACATATCTCGAGCGTATGCAATCTTCGCCTCTCGGCATGAGCCACTGTTTATATTCGCATCAAGATTTCGTGCTATGAATGATAAATCAGCCCTGAGAAAAAACACACCAGGATTTACTAAGGAAATAAAACGTGCCGTAATCGACAAGAAATGAGACATTAAGAGGCATATGAAAGACATGGGACGGGTAGAGGGAGGATGGGCTTTTAATGATGAGAGACGGGGGAAGAGTACATGCTTTCAGGGATAATTATTTCGTGAGTCCTCACGTTGAAATGCAATTGCACGACGGGATTAAGAACTCATCTCATACAGGATGTAAGAATTTGGATACTTTTTTATGATTGTTAACCATCTCAAGTTATCTTGAGAAGACAAAAGACACAGACCCGTTTATTATTTCCTACCTGAGCATTGCAGTGCTATCCACTATGAGCAGTCAAACGTCGATTCCCGTCTTCGCCAGTAAATATTTCGGAGTTTATTAACCAGAGGATAGGACATGTGCTTGTTATAACTTTTGTTCATATAACAGAGATCTACCAATATTTTTCATGGTCTCCCTCCTTGTCTCCTCCGTTGAATATTTCGGAGTCGTTAATAGGACGAGAGCTGGACACATGGTTTTTATAACTATTGTTCTCATAACTGAAATCTACCGATATTTTTCGTGTTGCTCGTCCTTGTCTTCTCCAGTTAATATTTTGGAGTTATTACACGCAAGATGGGACATGTGCAAGTTATAAATATCGTTCTTACAACTATCTACCTTCTTTTCACGCTCATCCTAGTCTTCTCCGGTTAATATATCTCCGTTATTAATCAGAGGAAGGAACATATGCTTTTCCGATAAGATTTATTGTTAATGGACGTCCCGGTTCGTCGGTCGGCCTTTGCACGCTCCTGTGACTTCACTAATAGAATTGTAGCAATGTGTGTGACTGGAAAGAAAACCAATTATCTGATTTCACTAAAAGGGTCGCTCCTTTCGAATGGAATGGTTGACTTTATATATGAACTCAAATTCATGGTAGTATATAATACGAGAGTAAGTATGGGAAGTGAGCCCAGTGGGATTCGGAAAAATGTTTTATTCCATATTTTAAAAATTGATTCGGATGTTGGATTGCATCAACATATTGAAGACAAAAATAAAAACGCTTTTCTGAATTATTTTGAAACAGATGTTTGCTATCCACAAATAGATTTTGGACCATTGGTTTATGTGGTGGACGATTTCCATTCTGGATCCTTTTGAAATTTTTAAATATTGAAGCCTTCTTTTATGCGTTTCCAAATGCAAAACTTTCTATTTCGTACGTTGTAACATTTATAGTATACGAATGAAACCAAAACATTCTATACAAAACAGATAAAATATTACTTGAAACACACAATGTAAGGTAGTATCATCTTCTTTCCACCCTTCTTGATTCCCTTCTCGCCAATTTTTTTTCCCGGAGTGCAATGAACCGTGACGAAATGAATTTCGCTCTTGCCCCGTGGTAACATCACTAGCAGAGCTGCTAGCTCATATGAATCAAATTTTCCATCTTGCTTGATTTATTTACCAATTTTCCGCGCAAAAAACAGATGTCATTCCTTGATCCATTTGCTTGATTGTGGACTCAGAGTTGTCTTGTTGGTATCCAGCGCACGAACTCTAAGCTCAAACTGGATAACATATTGTAGTTCAATTCACATCTTTTTGAAGGAATGATGTTAAGGTATGAAAACATAATTATGTAGGTTTGCATATGAATATTGTTCAAATGAATCATATGAAATCAGAGGAATATTCTTCTAGTCATTTTGATCTTAAAATCAAAGCTTATTATTTCAGGACCAGTCCTTCAAATGTTACTTAAACAAATGGAAAATACGCTATTAGTAAAATTGAAGCAAAACCCCCCCCCCCCCCCCCCCCAAAAAAAAAAAAAATCGGAAAAAACAATGCAGAAAGTGTGACTCTATCAATAGATGCATTAGTTGCTGGGAATGCAATGACTACGCGTAATCTAAATGAAATCGATGCTCTCTAGAAAACTATACAGATTAAATCTAGATGGTTGAACTATTATAGCATCTGTATTTTAACATCAGTGATTTTCGCCTGAAGTAAGAAGAGAGTTTGAAAATCATATATTTGACAACACATGACCTTTACTTGAGCCGAAAGGAAGAGGAAATGCCTCTATTTTTAGATTGCACCCTTCACACCGCCTTTTTATAATCGATAATGAATTTGTGGCTTCGGCATGTCTATGCTACTGTCACGTATCATGCTGTGGCGGCGAAAGGCGTACAGAGGTTTGTTTCTTCAAAGCATTAATAGACATGATAGATTCTTAAAGAAAAGTTTTGAACCAGAACTATAGAACATGTATTTTGTTTTGGTCGTGCAACTCAAGAGAGAGTGCCGAAATTCTTGTACTACTTCCTAGACCTAGAATCAAAACTTAACCTCATCATAGCAATGACACATTTCTAGAAAATAATAGGTATTTTGTATTCCTCTTTCTTAATCCGAAAACGTTGGTTGGTTAGTTCTATGTTCGACTTTTGAATATGGATACCAAGATATAACGATGCATGAAAATGGTTGAACACCTTTTCGAATGTCTTGAAACGTTTATAACAATTTCCCCTTTACTATTTCACTGCAACATTAATCTTAAAAGACAAATTAAACTTTGAAATTCTACATTTAAAGTTTGCAGCAATGTAAATGTTAAAATATATTAAAAGTCCACATATATATCGTTTTCAGTATTATACTGATATAACTGAATGAATAGTTTCCAACTGGATGAGCTAAACTTGCTTAGTGACGAATACTAAATATGTAATCACTTACATACACAATCAGCAGTATATTCAATCATGCGAACATGTCTTGTGAACTTATATTTCTTCTAGGTTATTCCCATATTTTTCTCATTTTCGGCCCTACGCATTGCAATGATACTTCTATTTTGACTTAATGGCGACTACCTCCTCCTCCAAAGAGACTGCTCGACTCCCACGCCTCTAATCCAATTGAAGATGCATTTCTATAAATCACGAGTAAACCATGTTCTAATTCTTCCAAATACATCTCCTCCTAATGCTATTGATGGAGTGTATGACACTTAAATGGTTTTTCGCGATGTCTTTGGATGGCGGACATTTCCGTCTTACATCCTGTAGAAATAGGATAAGATTTTGTGCGGTCGAATTCATTCAATACTCAACGGTCATCAGAATTTCCTTCTTCCAGTGCATTTCCTATCTCAATTGCTCTTGATCTATTTCATTTTGTTTCTTATTTCATCTCTGTACTACATACTCTCTCGCAAACAAGTATATTTCACTTAGATTTCGTTCATGTTTTCACTCTTATTCTTTTGTTTTGTCCTCTTATACGTTCAAGATCTAGATCTGGTCAGTAGCAGTTCTAGAGGCTCAAGCCCAGGCCGCCTCCAATAATCGTCAAGCCCCCATACTTTTGTTAACAATGAATGACTTCAAGCGAGGCAAATTGTAGAAATTAATACAAGAAATCGAAGCCCCTCAGCCCCTTTAAAGCCCCCACCGGACCACCCCATCCCTCCTCAAATTCGTCTAGAACCAAGCTTTGTCTTGGCACCTCCTCCGTACTCATGTCTAGGACAAGTCCCCTAGACTACAACGTGTGTACCCCTTATTTCAGACAACTAACCACAAATCAACTCCTTGTGAAGGACTGTAAGAACTAACAGTTATTATAGGAGGACAGTTTTTCTGAGGTTTTTTGTTGTCCGGAGGTAAAAGTCTAGTTTTGATAGTCTAAATGTCTCGAATCTGGTGTGTTCTACTCGTTATAATATTTACATCTTTCCAATACTTGATATTAGTTTTCTTTCTCACAAGTTAAATTCGTTACATATCCCTGCTTCCTTTGCCTCCTTACCTACTTTCTTTTCACAGCTCCTACTGATTTTAAGTGGCATCAGTTATCATCTGAACGCGTGGGAGGATTAGAAAATGAAGGACCAAGAAAAGGCCACTCTATCTAATTATAATATGCCATACATCTACTTTTCACCAACATGGAGATACAAGCAAGCCTTAATGATTTATTTGAGGCTGGTGCCGTTAAAATCCCTAGGGAGCATTTTCCTATTTTATATCACATCACAAACATGCTTCATTGCTTTACCGATATATCCAATGTGAGTCTCCCCTAAAGTCCCTATAGAATCAAAAAAGTAGAAAAAGAGAACGAGACAAGCTTTTTTTTATTAAAAAGCTATTATCGATGGTCAGTGATTGATAGAAAAGATGATGACATGAATAATTTGTTCCAGGGTATATCTCGAGAATCGCGAGGGTCATGTGAAGCAAAAATAAAAACCACAACATTTCTGCATGAACTTACTCATATGAATAATTCAACTCAATCATGAAAACGACTTAAATTAACATTGTATAACTAGCATAGTTTCCAGGGGCGGAGAGGCTCGTATCAATTCCGACCAAGAACATTTCTTAACGTGTTTTTTTTTTTAAACTCTTAGGGGGCCTACACTATTAGAAATACTTGGAAAGATAGAATAGATGTCCTCATTGACTGGCAAACCCAAGTGGAACAGTTATTTACCCTAGCTAGAATTTTTGTTTACCTAGTTCTTTTGAAAACTATAACTGAACAAAAATATCATCCATGAAGGCACACATGACTGAAATTTGTCATATTGCGCCCTTTTTAGATACTGGATATCTAAATCGTCATAACGACTCAATATCTTAGTATGTTCCTAAGACAGAATAATTATCAGACACCCTTATAACAAACCTGGATAAATAAAGCGATCATGATAATAGAGGGTATGGTTGTTTTACCTGTACAGTCTATAGTAGTGAATGAGCTGAATCCAGCTTTAAAAAAAGCACACCGAAATATAAGTGATATGCAACAGAGTCATTAATTAGGAGAGTTTGTCCAACCTGGTTGAAGTAAGGCACCATAAGGCGAACACTGCTTTGTTGGGCAAGCACGAAACAACAGAATATATACATGTACGTCATGTTGTGTTCAAGTGAATTCAAAGTGGCCAAATTCTGTGTATAGATGGCTCTGATAATATATGTTATGTACAATGGCGCCGTCAAAGCCAGTCAAAGACCGAACCGGGGTGAACTTTAAAAAATCGGTGTCCTATAAACAACAGACATCAACCTTTCCGAGACTGATCTTTCCGAGTTCGCTTCGGCTTTAAAGCAGACAAGACCTGTATGCATAATGACCTGAACAAATACATTCTATACAGGCGCACCTATTCACGTGCTGTTTGTTGTTTCTACGCCTCTTATCTTTCTCTCTTTCCCGCCTTTACCCCTTTTTGTGCTCTCAACATTTGCCAATTTGGGCCATGGTATGAGATAAAGAGAATGATAATAAGAACGGATCTGTTTGTATGCATATTATGTTACCAGGCTTTACTGATGTGATCCGGGATAGAAGAGGGCTGTTCGCTCCGAGGAATCTTGAACTTTAAACTTTAAACTACTGTTCACAAAACAGACGTGCTTTTATACTTAACATTTGTATCAACCAGTGACTGGAAACATATTTCAGGTATATTTCAGTTATAAGAACGATAGTTATTACTAGCATAATTATGTCCTATACTTCGATTGATACCTCCACTTTGCCCCAACCCACAATGGAGCTTTAGGAATTTTCGTCTACACTTATATCAGTCGGTAGATATTAATATTGCATTTTATATCATGTTGTTATGAGCATGTACGTTGCCAAATTCCTCATGAGAGAAACTGCTTGTACTCATGAATAGAACATAACTTGAAGAAGAAGAAAAAAGCTACCTAAAGTATACCATTTTAAATTGTATTCAAACTGATCAACATATTGATTGATTTTTTGTTCTTCTTCGGGCATCAACAACCCTCGTCGTTAAACGAATAATCTGTGCGTTTATTTCCTCTATTCCTCATTTCCATTAGCCGATTTGTGTTGGTCCAGACAACTTTACTTTGCAGAATGTAAACTAAACGCATCATCAAAACAGTATCATAATGAAATATTCATAGTAAGGGGAGGGGGAGGGGAGGTCATTATTTGTAAACATTTAGTTAATTGCCCGTACATCCGAACGGATATCCTCATCTTTAAACCTCTTAATGGATCTGACATAAACGATTCTAAAATAAAGCAATAATGGTCTGACAGAAATGTAAAAGATTCAGACAATGAAGTAGAGACTGTATTGCATCATTATTTTCCATTACTCTATACATTTTAAAGATCAATTATATTCCATTAAGCTTCTATAATTAGAGAGGACGTCGTCCAATTTATTACTAACATTATTAAAGAATACGATTTCTCAATTTCTTTAGTAAATGGTCAATTTAGTGACATCACTGTCAATCAATGTCTACACCAATATTGCGGTATTCGTCATCGGCATCATTTAGTGCAAACAAAATCATGAAATCTGAAGAAACTGAAATTAAGAAAAGATGAGCCGACTTTACTCATTGCGCCTACATATGCAATAGCCCTTTCTGTAAAATAATAATCCTTACTAATAATAATTAGGTCGTCTTGTTGACCTAAGGGTAGCTACATCGGTATCAATACTGTATCCTGCATTTATCATTACCCACCCAATGGCCATATACCCATTTTCACCAGGGTAGAGAGTGGCAAATGTGGAATAATGTCTTGCCCGAGGGCATTAATGCCAGGCTAAGATTACAATCCGCAACTATTGGATTTAATGTCAAATGAATGAACCACTGTACCATAACACAACCTAAAATAAGCAGTTAATAGAAAGGAGTTAGACTTGAATAGGAGCTTAAATTATATTTCTCAGTAAAAGTTCAGTTTCCTGCTATTAAGAACAAATCGGAAGGGGGAGTGAAGCAGTCGATTTTCATGAATACCATTAGCTGATTAATTACAAGTAACTTTTGTTCGGCTCCAAGCAGTCTCGCGAGCTTGAAAGCCGTTCGATCAGGAGCTCATGAATATTGATAAAATCATTCTTTAAAAGATGATGGTTTGATGTCGTGTTTGACACTGAAGATCCATATCTACGACTGGATGCGGTCACGTTCATATTAAAAATTAGAGAGACGATTAACACTGAAGGAAATGATCATGATCATAGCTATGTCTTAATTCGGGTAGTAATGTGAACCTATTAATATAATCTTAAAAATCAATCTCCCCAGTTTACAATACATAATTATACATTGAATGTTTCAAGTTTTATTGATAATCATCTATATACAATTTAGCATTACATATAAGCTTTGAAGACTGATAAATCAGAACAAATATGTATATACAATTTACATTACATATAAGTTTTGAAGAATGATAAACAATAACAAATTATTTATATACAATTTAACAATCCATATAAGCTTTGAAGACTGATAAATAGGAACAAATTATTTATATACAATTTAACATTACATATAAGCTTTGAAGACGGATAAATCAGAAAAAAAATCCCGATCGCAGCGACTTTCGAGAATTAAACCAAGGGCAATTTCAATAGCCTCGTCCATCACTTACTGGAATGCACGAACATTACAATGTCTTCGGGATTTATTATAAGGTAATATAATTGCCCTTCAGTTGATATTTCGCAAGTCCTGGCGATCTTATGTATCAAGTACCTATTCAGATACACACAAATGAAAAACTTTGTTCCATTTGTAAAATAATGAAAATAATTTATTGGACTGACGGTGATGTATCCTGATTCATGCATACATGTTACTTATTTTTTTATCTCTCATAAGAAATTTGTTTCTATTCTGGAACTGGTCATTTGAATTGAGTTAAATAGTTTTCGATAAATGCACTTGAATAAAACCGAGTTGCCCGTAAGAGAATGAGACGGTGCGGCTTTGTTTGGCCAAAAGCATACGATGAAG
This sequence comes from Strongylocentrotus droebachiensis, assembly GCA_035222895.1. NCBI lineage: Eukaryota > Metazoa > Echinodermata > Echinoidea > Camarodonta > Strongylocentrotidae > Strongylocentrotus > Strongylocentrotus droebachiensis. The sequence continues at coordinate 55,130 of JAVYIG010006992.1, read as the reverse complement.
TGTGTGTATCAGAGTATGTATTATGAAAGGAGAGAAGATGTGCATGTTGGAAATATTCAGATAAATTCACAGAAGCCTAAATCTGAGTGTGAACACGTTCAACAATCGGGATTCCCCTTGAGGCCATATTGGCTTCACACTATTACAGCGATTAGTAGCCTTATAAGATAACGGTAATAATACACTTCAAGACGGATACATCGTTATCATCACCACTCCATCTTGTCTATAACCAGACCCATTATCCCTTTTCTCTTTTGTTTTATTTATAACTCTTGGTGAATTAAACGTGCTCGGCATTCTGTATTAAAACAATGCTACGGGAATGAACTTCAGTTCATAGCATTGGCAGAAGTGTGTATGTGTGTGCGGGTGTGTGTTGGTGTGTGTGTGTGATCAGTTTGCAATGCGCTATATAACGCGGTAGGTGACTTATAGTGCCGAAGTATACTTTGTAAAATCCATTCAATTTTTATGTAATGGAATTTCTCTTTCTCACTCTGCCTTCAATTAGGAGATTGCTTATAATTAATGCCTGGCTAGGTAAATATACAAGCCTTGTCTATTATTCAGATTCATTGTCATCTTCTGTTTTGTTGAGTATGATTAAATAAATCAGCAAACAACGAAAACTGAGACTGGTTACAACTGGCTAAAGCTAGTGGAATAATCCAACACACTTGGGAAGCACAAAGGGACATTATATCATAATGAGATGTCCCCTATACAAAAACTGAATCACATCGTAAAGAATAAGGAGAAAGATGTAATAATAATTTGTAAGACATAATTGTATGAAATGGAGAAAGACAAGGTAACACTGTCACAGGTATTATTCTTCATCTATAAAGTATAATTTTGACAGCTAGAAAATAAACCTTCCGGCATTGTATAACAACCTTGTGATGAGAAACATTCACCGGCGAGAGATAATTTAAAGATATTTAAGTTCCCAGCATTTAGAGCAGCATGATTAAAAAAAAAATAATCCATCATGATTGACTTTTTCAATGTTGTACTTTTAAGAGCTACTCTACTCTGAGTCTCAGATGACTAATCACTCAAAAACACTAAAACTGTCATAACTATCAATGAGTTGAGATGCCAGTTGCAAATATATTTCTGACTCTTCCCCCGTTTATCCCATCTGTCTCACATTTCCCATGCAAGCTCCGTCCATCCAAATTCATAATATTCCTTAATACATATTTTCTATCCCCTTGTGGATTTGGTCTTCGGAAAATGTCACTCGGGTTCACATCAAACCATTGAGGATATGGATTATGTTTGAATAATCTCCATTTCTCATGCTGGATGCCTGAGAAAAGGCTACGGGCGCATAAAATGTTTTTCTCATAATCCGTGGTAAAAACCTCTATAGGAAGGAATCCCACCGACAAAAGCCAGTCAAGCGGCTTCATGCGATGTCGGCAGTTTATTATAGGTGGCTTAGAAATTATTATGGAGGCAGTGTCGGGCAGTCAACCCGTCTTGTTTAATCATATTTGGATGAGCAAGGAAGAGGAGCTATGATGAGAACAGTAGTTAATTCTTTGAATGTGGGTGGTAGGGGAACCGTAATGTAAACTGATTTAGTCGTGCTATTTTATGTTACGTCTGACGAAAAAAAGAGATAAAACATCATTTTAATCATTAATCAGGGCCGTGCAGTCGACTCGACTTATCAAAATATGGAGATGTCATATGAAATACATATTTTTTTCTATGTAGCAGGAATAGATTTATATCAGATAGATGCAATATACGAGTTCTTAATTCCCCTTCACATTATCATGGCAATCTAACGCCAATATGTGACGGTGGTTATCATTAATTTCTTCATGTTCTGGGTGAAAGATTTCATTGCTTTCTGGAAATCAGAATGCTTGAATAATATATTCCTTCTCAATTTTGTAGAACTTTGCAGCGGGAGCGATACATTAAGAATACATACAAGTAAGAGAGTGGTTTAATGTTGCCTAACGGATCACGCACTCAATCATGTTTCGTACTTGTGCTTCAAGTCGTATTTTCTCACACGACACATTTGAGTTGTAACGCCACTTTGTTCAAGGGTCGATTAAATACATATTCACACCGAATCCATACAAAGTTTATTCTAAGCATCTGCTATAAACAGCAAGTTATAAGTGTTACGTTGAAGAAAAAATCTATCAAAAATCAATCTTTTTGGCGCTTAAGTATTAACTATTGCTTTTCACAAAACAAAAATATGTTGAGATATACATTATTTCTACGTGTCCAGGCGAAGAACTAAAGTGTGCAATGTCCGAATGATGTTAATCTGTCCCAGAAGTACAGTACTAAGTGGGAATGAATAGGTTGTTTATCAGATCAGATGTAGACAACGTCGAATGGGTGAGGCAGGCATGGGCAAAGTGGGTAAAGGGGGGGGGGGGGACTGTCGACAAACGGTCAATGACACGGGGTTGATGTACTGTCTATCTATCTATAGAGGACAATTCTGTTAAAATTCTCTGATAGTAGTTAAATACAGATTATTCTGTCTCAATAATATTCTATTATATAGTTGTTCAATTGATTATTTTGTTCCTATTCATTGAGTGTTAATAATGTCCCACATCCCAACACATAAGGGTGTTTTTTTTTTTTTTTTTTGAGGGGGGTAGATTATATTTGGACCACCACCCCCCAAGAGTATGATGAAGCACATCTAACCCTCTTCCCATATTCTATAGTTACACCTGTAATATCTTGCAGTGACTGCAATTACTTCAGGGTTATTATTGGCCAAAGTCATGAGAAATGGGCTATGTTTGTATCGGCCTCTAAAACTTGATTTTAATCAAGTTCATTCTAATAAAATAACTTTTTCACTTACCGTACGGTGTAAGATCTAACATTTGGCTTGTTTTAAGGCCGATATTTCTCATACTATACGGCTAGCGAAATGTTAGTCCATAAATCGCTGTCCATACACTGTGAGGTCTCTCAGCTTGATAAACAACGTAATGAGAACATTCCCGTATGGACAGCGAAATATTTTTAATGTACACAAATGCGTTTTGAAACCGCGGACATCCACACTCCAACACCACGCACGCCACACACGCACACACTCACGCACATACGCCCACACAAGTACACACGCATCTTACTTTAATCTTGACTGTGGCGCCACTTATAAACATAACCCTACACACCTTTAAAACTCAATGTTAAGAACCCTGGATTCCTTAGCTCGAAAACACCCCCAACTCTCATCCTCCTGGTGCACCATATGCAATCAGCCCGATCCATTGCAGACAAGATTCTTCATACATTATGGATGACAGGCAGTGAGAGGATTGGGTCTCGAGGCGCGTTTACATCACAACTTAATCTTGATCTAACTAGAATATCAGTGATGGAGAAACCTTGAGGAGGACTTGAGACGATTGAAAAGAAAGAAAATGTGTAAGAAAGGTTAAAGGTCGACATCATTTTAACAGAAGTGCAATATATTTTGAATTTAAAGAGAAATGGAAAGGCAGCGAGATCATTGGGGAAGAAGAGAAAAAGATAGAGAGTTAGAAAGAGATAGATTTAAAGAGAGAGAGAGAGATAAAGAGAAAGAATTTAAGACAAGCCACCCCCCCCCCCCCCATACACACACAGAAATATATGAGAAGTTTCGACTGGCACTAAACGTAACTCAGAAAGAGAGAGAGAGGAGGGGTCGCATTGAAACAAGAAACAAGGTGCTAAACCAAACCAGAACATGGCCCGCTCTGTATCGAACAGGAATATTTACCTATATAAAGATTATAAGACCATCTTCTTTGTGATATCATCAATGTTTATTGGTTTTCTCGGGTCGATATTGTCGTTGTCGCATCGGCCCTAAAGCAATACAAACCTTATTTATTCGATTACAGCAATACACACTACTCACGCCCATGAAAGATTGAAATATATTATCTAACTTAAAATCTGCTAGACCTATTGATCCTAGTTATTAAAGGAATAGTTTGTCCTACATGAAAAACCAAGATGAACAAAATAAACCTATCACACATCACAATGAGAAGTTTACAGTCTTCCTGGAGTATATTCCCCCCTGTAATACTGTTAAGGAATTCGTTGCGATATTAAAAACACCATGCTGTTATGTAACATCGATAGAGATATTTAGCGATTCAACCCTTCTCCTTTCAATCCGCCTGCTAATATCTTAATTTCCGTTTGTATATAAAACCATGCACTATTCATGTTTGAGGGTACTTTGGTGCATGCCGGAACCAGCAAGCTGATCGAGACGATGATGTTTATATAAAGTAAGAGTATCCCTCAAGTATCTCGATTGTAAAAGGAATCATCCGGCTAATACCTCAGTCTCATCAACGAGACCCACACCAGACCTACTACAGACCGAACAAACAGTTACATGTACAATACCCCTTATGGTTAAGCAACAAAAAATCAATCGGTTTGGAGTCGGTCTTGCGTCGTTTTGGTCGTGTAACTGGGGTATGAAACAGGTAATGGAATGCCCTCAGTGCATTTTACTTACAAAGGAGAAATGTTTTATTAATTTAGAGTCGAGTGAATGAGCCACTATACCACGACGCCTCCACATCATCAAACAAATTCGAAGCACCTGCCTACGTTTTACATCGTTATTGAATTTTGTTAACGCTTAAAATGAAACAAAATGTCAGATCTCAGATTTTGAGCCAGAGGAGGCGTTGCCCTTTAGTTAGCTTTTTTCGTCCTCATGGGATTTAGAATAAACGAAGGGGAGCCCCCCACCCCCCTCCGGATATGATTATGTTACAAATCTGAAAACAAAAGTTCCGAAAGCAGGTCTCCTCAAATAAAAAATAGGAACCATCCAAACGTTAAATTTCAATATTCTACTATTTCATTTAAATCATGTTTGGCAAATAAAAACCCTTAGACTCCAGATTAACCTTCTTTGTTAAACTCGATTTTGAACAAAATATTACGGCAGCGTTGGGCTTAATCTTTAGTAGAATACGAGCTAAAGTGCCTTCATTCGACTCGAGTGCCTTAATGGGGATATCAAGTCATTGTTTATTTTGGGGACCACTGCATTCTCCGAAAATGAGCCCGAAAGCGCAGCGAAATAATTTAACATCCCCAATTATAATGATGTCAGGTATATTTTAATATATGCCCTAAGATAATTTAAATGTGGGTATGAGATACTCTATCGCAATTTTATTGAAGATTTTTCAATTCTAATTAATTCCACACATCCTGTTAAGATTGAATCTTTAGACACTTTTGGCTCGACTAAGATTATATTCCAAGAATAACATGTAAGATAGTAAGATGGCGCCATCGATAGTTCCTTAGATAATGATCACGTGGTTTTCTGATTGCCGCCGGTGTGTGTATGTGAACACGACATGAGCCGCGTCAGAAATGCTACATGGCACACTAACCCCCAGACGCCCCCCTCTTGTGGCTAGACACCCGTCGCCCGCCGTGGACAGGTAGGCTATGACAAGTTAACCTAATAGTGTCGCTACCCACAGACATGAGGTATCGGATTCAACTTTAAAGGCTGGGAATCCGCTGGTCAAACTCCGGTGACAGCTTCATAGATGCGAGGCTATAATGTTCCCCTTCTTTCATGCCGATATGCAATGTGGTTTGAGCAATCAATCCATGAAGAACCCTTCGGAATCCATCTCGGTTTTATTGTATTAAAATGATTATGATGGGTACTTGTAGCTTCCGATTCATGAAAGAAATCACTTGAAACATTTTAGATCGGGTGCAGCGACAGTGATATGAGCTTGCGGTTATTGAACTCGCGCCCACTATATAGCTTCACTTTATAATGATTTATGTAAAGTTACACCGTCATGTAACTCATGTTACTAAATGCATCATATTGAGTCAATTGTTCTCCAAATGATTCATCTTTTTTTGTTAAACATGAACTCTGCAAATTCTATATGTTTTAGAATACTGTAACGAAAACGGGTCTCTCACTCTCTGGGTAGCGTCACTTCTTCAGTCAGAACCCGCTCTTTCTCTGTACTCGACGTTCTCACAAAAATATATTGTGCAACAGACACTCTCAGATCAGCTTACAATCACTTAACTAAATTAAGTTACCAACACAGGAAATAATATGCACTTACAGATCAAGTAATGTTTCCAAGAACTTTAATAATCTGAACTTCCAAACAAATTAAGGCACAACTTCCTTCTACGGCAGCTCAACACAGACTGCCCACAAGATTAACCCCACGTACGCGCATCGCAGTGCGCGACGTAACCATAGCGACATCTACAATAACAATAAACAACTAGACTTTAATTCGTCACTTTGACGAATTAGGTGATACGTGCTATTTTGTTATCATGAAAGTGTGCCGATGATGATCTAATAATAATGATCATAAATACGATAAAGACCATGATTAAGAGTGGTATAGCGCCCCCTTCCGGTATTCGATAGAGATTTGTAGAATCAGGATTTCAGAAAAAGTCGCCTAACACGCAAACTAAGACAATTCTGACTTGTCACCTTTAATTGAAATTTTCACTATGATGATGTCATCAAAATGATAAATGATGTACATCATTCTTATAGGTAATTTGCTTAGCTACGCCGTATCAAAGTTTTGGAGAACATCAAGCACAAATATGCTAGATAGTGCTCAAAGATCAATGTCATGTAGATCCATGATGAGAACGAATTTCACCTTCCGTAGACATAACACGCAAAATTGAGAAAATTCTGACATGTGGCCTTTAATTGAATTTTGTACTATAATGACGTCAATGAAATAAAAAGCAGTGTGTATTGATCTTGTAGGCAATTTCCTAAGCTACAAGATACCGCAATTTGAAAGAAAATCAGTCAATATTTTGAGAAATACACTAAATTTTCAAAAAATATAATGACGTCATAATATGCAATTTTGTATTTTTACTTCCAAGGCCATTATGATGACGTCAGGATGTATTTAATGGCCAAATGAGCTATGAAATCATATCTCTGACTCATGCTCTATCAAAATGTGAAAACAACTTGGCAGTCCTTATTCATCCCAATGGACTTTTTATAGGCATGTTTTTGCCCATATATACTATGTAATACATGAGCTCGGGCACACGGATATTTATCTTGAACGGACGCTCATTCCGTTATTAATAGTGATAAAGAGATGAACATGGTATCAAAATGCTTGGAAAATTGTGCCAAACATGATGACAGAGAAATTTTGGCGATTATATGTTGCAAAATGCCAGAACGCGCAAAAAACACGCGCGCATGCGCGTTTGAGTGATTTTTTGTCAAATGCTCCATATGGCTTGAAACGTATGCAAAAAAAAATTGGGATGATTTGTAGCATTTTAAACTTTTGCGCGCACGTAAACGCGCGCAAGAACGCGTACGCGCGGATTTGCGCACGTTTTTTGATCTGAAATTGACCGGAAGTATATTGATCTTATTCATGATAAACATGAATGAAAAATTACTTTCCGTTATGAAGATATGATCATAAGTTGATTTTTACAAAATGGCGTCTGGATGACGTCACGATAATTTTGAGTCTTTGAAAAGTCATGCAGTTCTAAGTTAGACTAAGATCTATCATCATTGAAAGTTTCATGACAATGGCTTTTGTCATTCTTGAGATATCCTGCGAACAAAATTGAGGAAGAATAATAATAATTTCTTCTATACAGACACAAAATAAATACTAGACTTTAATTCGTCACTTTGACGAATTAGGTGATACGTATGATATTAGTTTACATAACAAATAATGCATTACACGATATCATATTATTTTATAAAATGCTTCTCCCATTATGATCTATCCATATGCCAAGATTAAATTATGTCTCCTTGGTCATCATGGATCTAGGAAAGATAGATTGAGACGATATATGACCATTGACCCTGTGCAGTATCCAGTTACACCTTTGACTCTAATTTACATCATGAAGAACGCATTTTGACGATTTTATCTTATTCTAAGAAATGAAAATGTATGTCCCGTCGTAAATGAAAATTCAAAATAAATGTGGGAATACATTAGCGATCATTTTTAGTTGTGGACGTGAGATTTGCTAGTTGCTTGATAATAAAATCTTTAAATATCGGATGGATATATACTGTCACTGTATAAGGAATGTGGATTAGACCAGAGTTGAATTAACAGGAAATAATGCAGGAAAGAGAAAGACCGATAGGCAGGGAGTGTGACTTAGTTAACAGACGCTAGCCTTTCAACAAATATTGATGAATAATACTTTTATCTGTGAGAACAGAAACCATGGTTGTGGCAGGGTGTTGGAATGCATGTAGCGGATTAACATAATTATTTCCAAAGAGATGACCTGACGCTTGATTCAGAAATATATGACTCCATTTTTATAGAAATAGTTTAAGAAAAGAGAAAGAATATTATAGTTGGTGTGGTATACACTGGAGATTGTGTTCAACAAAATAATAACTAGCGACAATGATTGTCGGATGAAGCTGCTTTTTGTCTGTTGACTTTGCTCGTTTTTAATGATATTTAACCGCTGTCTTTTTTAAAAGAATTGAAGTACTAAGTCATTTATATGATGTAATCGCAGACACATGTAGAGCCCTATTGAGTTAACTTTTTTCCTATACTTACTTTTCATTTTTTTCCTTCCATTTACTCTTTTTTTTTTTTTCTATCAACGTTGTTTCATATAATATGTTATTTTCATAATAATATGTATAATGTTCGCTCAGTAACTGTGTTAACTTATTATGGGCATTCCCAACTCAAGCTATGCTTTCGCCTGCTTCCGTAGACGAAAGAGTTCATGCATGGCTGATTGTCAACGAAACGGAGTAAAGTATTTTGTAAATTCTGCTTGTTGCTACGGCAGGCAGCCAGTGAAAACGAATTACTTTAATAAAATAATGGAAATGCAAGCACTACTTAAAACAAACAGAACTTTGTTATTCCTAGCTCATTTCTCCTGATTGAGGTGTCATATGAAAGAGCAGAAACCCAACTTTCGTGAAATGGGATTTTCTCTTTGAAATTCAGATACCGTCCGCCAAATGTCTTTTTGGTTTCCTTTCTTCAAATTCATTTGAATCACTCATGCGTAAAATATGCATTATATAAGTTGCATCAAATGAAAGAAGAGGATCTAAGCTTTACAAATATGTATCATTTATCAATTATAATTGTGATTAAGTTATGATAAAACATCGATAATTCTCGGTTTCGTTTTTTGGGGAGACGCACTGTATACATTGTGTTTCATATTGTAATGTCGAGAAGAAAATAAACGTTAATAAATACAATAACACCAAAATACAAAGCTTCAACGGTGTAGCATATTAACAATTATGGATCTATAGAAGATAGATTGAGACAATATGACTATTGACCACGTACAATGAGCAGCTGCACCTTCGTCTCTAAATGACTTCATGAAGAATGCATTTTCACAATTTCATCTTATTCCATGAAATGCTTTACCCGTCATGTTCTACTTATACTATAAGTTGCTGCGTAGAAATTCAATTAGTTTATTTTGGGGCATTACAAAAAATGGGTTATTAATGTAGACAAATGCTCATCTTCCTTATACAGCTAATTTTATGTATATTATTACCAGAGAAAAAAAAAAGTCAGTCAGTCACTCAATAGTGTCTGACAGTAAAATATACAAAGTAAATGGGTTTCATTCAATTGAAAATTTCGACAAGATCTCATCATCTGATTAAAAAACTAAAAGCACCGTTTTTATAGCCCATGGTCTCAGCTATAACATACCCAAATTTGGGAGAGAATAGAGCAGAAATGAGCGAGATAGTGCTGAAAGATTGATGTGATGTAGATTCATAGTGTGGACAAAATTCACCCTCCATAGACATAACACGCAAATGACGAAAATGTTGACATGTGGCCTTTAATTGAATTTTTTACTATGATGAGATCATTTAAATAAAAATTGGTGTGGACTGATCTCGAAGACGATTGCCTCGGCTACAACATATTAAAATCTAGAAGAGAATCGATGAATATTAAGAGAAATACACTAAATTGTCCATAAACATAATGACGTCATAATATGCATTTTTGTATTTTTGACTTCCAAGGCCATTATGATGACGTCAAGATGTACTTAATGGCCAAATGAGATATGAAATCATACCTTCGACTCATACTCTATCTTAATATGGAAAAAAAATTGGCAGTCCTTATTCATATCAATGGACTTTTTATGGGCATGTTTTTGCCCATATACGCTATGTAATACAAAAATCGCGCGTGCGGACGGTTATCTTGAACGGACGCTCATTCCGTTATTAATAGTGATAAAGAGATAAACTTGGTATCAAATTGTTCGGAAAATTATGAGGAATATTCGGTCAAAAGCTTTTGCGGAGAAATTATTTTTCGTTCGGCCGTGACGAACGAAAACGTCCAAAAATGCGTGTTTTGCGCGATTTTTTATGAAATGCTTATAATGGCCTGAAACGTATGCAAAAAAAATTTAAGACGATTTTGAGCAATTTTAAATTTTACGCGCGCGTTAACGCGCGCACCTACGCGTACGCGAATTTTTGCGCGCATTTATTGACCAGGAATTGACCGGACAAATATTGACCTTGATCATGACAAATATGAATGAAAAATGACTTTCCGTTATGAAGATATGATCATAAGTTGATTTTCACAAAATGGCGTCTGGATGACGTCACGATGACTTTGAGTCTTTGAAAAGTCACGCAGTTCTAAGTTAGACTAAGATCTATCATCATTGAAAGATTCATGATTATGGCTTTATTCAGTCTTGAGATATCCTGCGAACAAATTCGAGGAAGAATAATAATAATAATAAATAACAATCTTGACGAAATCAAAAGGTGATACGTTGACTTCGTTACGTATCACCTAATGATTCCTTCAAAATTTGCAATTTCAACTTTCGATCGAAAATTTTAACATGATCCCAACATCTGATTAAAAAACAAAGTCACCCTTTTTTATAGCCCATGGTCTCAGCTATAACATACCCAAATTTGGGAGAGAATAGAGCAGAAATGAGCGAGATAGTGCTGAAAGATTGATGTGATGTAGATTCATAGTGTGGACAAAATTCACCCTCCATAGACATAACACGCAAATGACGAAAATGTTGACATGTGGCCTTTAATTGAATTTTTTACTATGATGAGATCATTTAAATAAAAATTGGTGTGGACTGATCTCGAAGACGATTGCCTCGGCTACAACATATTAAAATCTAGAAGAGAATCGATGAATATTAAGAGAAATACACTAAATTGTCCATAAACATAATGACGTCATAATATGCATTTTTGTATTTTTGACTTCCAAGGCCATTATGATGACGTCAAGATGTACTTAATGGCCAAATGAGATATGAAATCATACCTTCGACTCATACTCTATCTTAATATGGAAAAAAAATTGGCAGTCCTTATTCATATCAATGGACTTTTTATGGGCATGTTTTTGCCCATATACGCTATGTAATACAAAAATCGCGCGTGCGGACGGTTATCTTGAACGGACGCTCATTCCGTTATTAATAGTGATAAAGAGATAAACTTGGTATCAAATTGTTCGGAAAATTATGAGGAATATTCGGTCAAAAGCTTTTGCGGAGAAATTATTTTTCGTTCGGCCGTGACAAACGAAAACGTCCAAAAATGCGTGTTTTGCGCGATTTTTTATGAAATGCTTATAATGGCCTGAAACGTATGCAAAAAAAATTTAAGACGATTTTGAGCAATTTTAAATTTTACGCGCGCGTTAACGCGCGCACCTACGCGTACGCGAATTTTTGCGCGCATTTATTGACCAGGAATTGACCGGACAAATATTGACCTTGATCATGACAAATATGAATGAAAAATGACTTTCCGTTATGAAGATATGATCATAAGTTGATTTTCACAAAATGGCGTCTGGATGACGTCACGATGACTTTGAGTCTTTGAAAAGTCACGCAGTTCTAAGTTAGACTAAGATCTATCATCATTGAAAGATTCATGATTATGGCTTTATTCAGTCTTGAGATATCCTGCGAACAAATTCGAGGAAGAATAATAATAATAATAAACTAGACTTTAATTCGTCACTTAGACGAATTAGGTGATACGTATGATAATGGTTTACATAACGAATAATGCATTACACAATATATTATTTTGTAAAATGCTTCTCCCATTTATATGCTTCTCCCATTATGATCTATTCATATGTCAAGATTAAATTGTGTCTCCTTGATCATCATGAATCTAGGGAAGATAGATTGAAACAATATATGACCTTTGACCCTGTGCAGTAACCAGTTACACATTTGACTCTTATTTATATCATGAAGAACACCTTTTGACGATTTTATCTTATTCAAAGAAATGAAAATGTAATTGATAAATGATTTTCATCATTACGATAATGATGATCATGATGATAATGATCATGATCATGAGCGCAATCATGACATCTTATTGAAAAAATGAGGAGTGATTTAGATAGCATATAGTCTCAGCTACAACATACTAAAAAATCAACAAAATCCAAGCAGAAATAACGGCGATATTGCTCGCAAAAGACAGGAATGTAGACTCCAGATTTGAGAAAAAGTCATCTCCCATAGGGATTACACGCAAAAAGTAATGGATTAAGTGAAAATAGGGTAATAATAAAGTAAAAAGGGTTGTTTATGACATTATTTGCGATTCTACGTGTTTAAATAATCAAAGGAGATGGTACAGTGAAGGTCAAAAGGAAAAAAAAAGTGAAGAAAAAAAATGTTGGAGACACCCGGACTCGAACCAGGGATCTCGAGGTTAGAAGTCAAGTGCGTTACCGATATACCAAAACATCTCCCATAGCGATTACACGTAAACGGGAAATGGAATTCTGAAATCCTACTTTGCAAGTGAAATATTGGCATGAACCCGGCATCTAATCGAAAAATAAAGGGCACACTTGTGATAGCTCATTGTCTCAGCTACAACATATCCGAAGCTCAGCGAAAACGAAGCTAAAACAACGGAGATTTTGCTCGCGAAAGACAGAAGTGTAGAATCCAGTTTTGAGAAAAAGTCATGTCCCATAGAGAATACACGCAAAATGTGAAAAATTGACATGCCTCCTTCAATCGCAAAAATACACCATGATAATTTTGTCAAAAATAAAAGTTGTGGATACTGCATTTGTAGAAAATTGTCTCAGCTAAAACATATCAAAATTTGAAAGAAAATTGATTGATATTTACAGAGATACAATCAATTTTCCAAAAATATGCTGACGTCATAATATGCAAATTGAAATTTTGAGTTTGGAGGCCATTATGATGATGTCATGAGTTACTTGAGGATCAAATGAGACATGAAATCATATCTCCGACTCATAATCTATCGAAATATGAAAACATATTGGGATTTCCTATCTATTCTAAAGAGTTACAATTAATTTTATATAGGCATGTTTTTGCCCATGTATTGTGGATAAAGATAACGCAAATCCGCGCGTGCTGTCAACTTTGACGGACGCTCATTGTGTTAATAAAAGGTGAACAAATTATCAAAATGCTTGGAAAAATGTACCAAATATGATGACAGAAAAAAATCGGCGATTCTATGTTGCAAAATGCCAGTACGCGCGAAAACGCGCGCGCATGCACGTGCGCGTAATTTTTTTATCAAATGCTCCATATGGCCTGAAACGTATGTAAAAAAAATTTGGGATGATTTGGAGCATTTTAAAAAATTTCGCGCGCGTAAACGCGCGGACAAAAGCGTACGCGCATTTTTGCGCGCATTTTTTGACCTGAAATTGATTGGACAGATATTGACCTTGATCATGATAAATATGAATGAGAAATGGATTTCCGTTTTGAAGATATGATCATAAGTTAATTTTCACAAAATGGCGCCTGGATGACGTCACGATAATTTTGAGTCTTTGAAAAGTCACGCAGTTCTAAGTTAGATTAAGATCTATCATCATTGAAAGTTTCATGACAATGGCTTTATTCAATCTTGAGATATCCTGCGAACAAATTCGAGGAAGAATAATAATAAATAATAATAATAAATAAATAACAATCTTGACGAAATCAAAAGGTGATACGTAGACTTCGTTACGTATCACCTAATAACAATCTTGACGAAATCAAAAGGTGATACGTTGACTTCGTTACGTATCACCTAATGATTCCTTCAAAATTTGCAATTTCAACTTTCGATCGAAAATTTTAACATGATCCCAACATCTGATTAAAAAACAAAGTCACCCTTTTTTATAGCCCATGGTCTCAGCTATAACATACCCAAATTTGGGAGAGAATAGAGCAGAAATGAGCGAGATAGTGCTGAAAGATTGATGTGATGTAGATTCATAGTGTGGACAAAATTCACCCTCCATAGACATAACACGCAAATGACGAAAATGTTGACATGTGGCCTTTAATTGAATTTTTTACTATGATGAGATCATTTAAATAAAAATTGGTGTGGACTGATCTCGAAGACGATTGCCTCGGCTACAACATATTAAAATCTAGAAGAGAATCGATGAATATTAAGAGAAATACACTAAATTGTCCATAAACATAATGACGTCATAATATGCATTTTTGTATTTTTGACTTCCAAGGCCATTATGATGACGTCAAGATGTACTTAATGGCCAAATGAGATATGAAATCATACCTTCGACTCATACTCTATCTTAATATGGAAAAAAAATTGGCAGTCCTTATTCATATCAATGGACTTTTTATGGGCATGTTTTTGCCCATATACGCTATGTAATACAAAAATCGCGCGTGCGGACGGTTATCTTGAACGGACGCTCATTCCGTTATTAATAGTGATAAAGAGATAAACTTGGTATCAAATTGTTCGGAAAATTATGAGGAATATTCGGTCAAAAGCTTTTGCGGAGAAATTATTTTTCGTTCGGCCGTGACGAACGAAAACGTCCAAAAATGCGTGTTTTGCGCGATTTTTTATGAAATGCTTATAATGGCCTGAAACGTATGCAAAAAAAATTTAAGACGATTTTGAGCAATTTTAAATTTTACGCGCGCGTTAACGCGCGCACCTACGCGTACGCGAATTTTTGCGCGCATTTATTGACCAGGAATTGACCGGACAAATATTGACCTTGATCATGACAAATATGAATGAAAAATGACTTTCCGTTATGAAGATATGATCATAAGTTGATTTTCACAAAATGGCGTCTGGATGACGTCACGATGACTTTGAGTCTTTGAAAAGTCACGCAGTTCTAAGTTAGACTAAGATCTATCATCATTGAAAGATTCATGATTATGGCTTTATTCAGTCTTGAGATATCCTGCGAACAAATTCGAGGAAGAATAATAATAATAATAAATAACAATCTTGACGAAATCAAAAGGTGATACGTTGACTTCGTTACGTATCACCTAATGATTCCTTCAAAATTTGCAATTTCAACTTTCGATCGAAAATTTTAACATGATCCCAACATCTGATTAAAAAACAAAGTCACCCTTTTTTATAGCCCATGGTCTCAGCTATAACATACCCAAATTTGGGAGAGAATAGAGCAGAAATGAGCGAGATAGTGCTGAAAGATTGATGTGATGTAGATTCATAGTGTGGACAAAATTCACCCTCCATAGACATAACACGCAAATGACGAAAATGTTGACATGTGGCCTTTAATTGAATTTTTTACTATGATGAGATCATTTAAATAAAAATTGGTGTGGACTGATCTCGAAGACGATTGCCTCGGCTACAACATATTAAAATCTAGAAGAGAATCGATGAATATTAAGAGAAATACACTAAATTGTCCATAAACATAATGACGTCATAATATGCATTTTTGTATTTTTGACTTCCAAGGCCATTATGATGACGTCAAGATGTACTTAATGGCCAAATGAGATATGAAATCATACCTTCGACTCATACTCTATCTTAATATGGAAAAAAAATTGGCAGTCCTTATTCATATCAATGGACTTTTTATGGGCATGTTTTTGCCCATATACGCTATGTAATACAAAAATCGCGCGTGCGGACGGTTATCTTGAACGGACGCTCATTCCGTTATTAATAGTGATAAAGAGATAAACTTGGTATCAAATTGTTCGGAAAATTATGAGGAATATTCGGTCAAAAGCTTTTGCGGAGAAATTATTTTTCGTTCGGCCGTGACGAACGAAAACGTCCAAAAATGCGTGTTTTGCGCGATTTTTTATGAAATGCTTATAATGGCCTGAAACGTATGCAAAAAAAATTTAAGACGATTTTGAGCAATTTTAAATTTTACGCGCGCGTTAACGCGCGCACCTACGCGTACGCGAATTTTTGCGCGCATTTATTGACCAGGAATTGACCGGACAAATATTGACCTTGATCATGACAAATATGAATGAAAAATGACTTTCCGTTATGAAGATATGATCATAAGTTGATTTTCACAAAATGGCGTCTGGATGACGTCACGATGACTTTGAGTCTTTGAAAAGTCACGCAGTTCTAAGTTAGACTAAGATCTATCATCATTGAAAGATTCATGATTATGGCTTTATTCAGTCTTGAGATATCCTGCGAACAAATTCGAGGAAGAATAATAATAATAATAAATAACAATCTTGACGAAATCAAAAGGTGATACGTTGACTTCGTTACGTATCACCTAACTAGACTTTAATTCGTCACTTAGACGAATTAGGTGATACGTATGATAATGGTTTACATAACGAATAATGCATTACAGGATATATTATTTTGTAAAATGCTTCTCCCATTTATATGCTTCTCCCATTATGATCTATTCATATGTCAAGATTAAATTGTGTCTCCTTGATCATCATGGATCTAGGGAAGATAGATTGAAACAATATATGACCTTTGACCCTGTGCAGTAACCAGTTACACATTTGACTCTAATTTACATCATGAAGAACACCTTTTGACGATTTTATCTTATTCAAAGAAATGAAAATGTAATTGATAAATGATTATCATCATTACGATAATGATGATCATGATGATCATGATCATGAGCGCGATCATGACATCTTATTGAAAAAATGAGGGTTGATTTAGATAGCATATAGTCTCAGCTACAACATACTCAAAAATCAACAAAATCCAAGCAGAAATAACGGCGATATTGCTCGCAAAAGACAGGAATGTAGACTCCAGATTTGAGAAAAAGTCATCTCCCATAGGGATTACACGCAAAAAGTAATGGATTAAGTGAAAATAGGGTAATAATAAAGTAAAAAGGGTTATTTATGACATTATTTGCGATTCTACGTGTTTAAATAATCAAAGGAGATGGTACAGTGAAGGTCAAAAGGAAAAAAAAAGTGAAGAAAAAAATTGTTGGAGACACCCGGACTCGAACCAGGGATCTCGAGGTTGGAAGTCAAGTGCGTTACTGATATACCAAAACATCTCCCATAGCGATTACACGTAAACGGGAAATGGAATTCTGAAATCCTACTTTGCAAGTGAAATATGAGCATGATCCCGGCATCTAATCGAAAAATAAAGGGCACACTTGTGATAGCTCATTGTCTCAGCTACAACATATTCGAAGCTCAGCGAAAATGAAGCTAAAACAACGGAGATTTTGCTCGCGAAAGACAGGAGTGTAGAATCCAGTTTTGAGAAAAAGTCATGTCCCATAGAGAATACACGCAAAATGTGAAAAATTGACATGCCTCCTTTAATCGCAAAAATACACCATGATACTTTTGTCAAAAATAAAAATTGTGAATACTGGATTTGTAGAAAATTGTCTCAGCTAGAACATATCAAAATTTGAAAGAAAATTAATTGATATTTACAGAGATACAATCAATTTTCCAAAAATATGCTGACGTCATAATATGCAAATTGAAATTTTGAGTTTGGAGGCCATTATGATGACGTCATAAGTTAATTGAGGATCAAATGAGACATGAAATCATATCTCTGACTCATAATCTATCCAAATATGAAAAAATATTAGGAGTTTTTATCTATTATAAAGAGTTACAATTAATTTTATATAGGCATGTTTTTGCCAATGTATTGTGGATAAAGATAACGCAAATCCGCGCGTGCTGTCAACTTTGACGGACGCTCATTGCGTTAATAAAAGGTGAACAAATTATCAAAATGCTTGGAAAAATGTACCAAATATGATGACAGAAAAAAATCGGCGATTCTATGTTGCAAAATGCCAGTACGCGCGAAAACGCGCGCGCATGGGCGTGTGCGTAATTTTTTTATCAAATGCTCCATATGGCCTGAAACGTATGTAAAAAAATTTTGGGATGATTTGGAGCATTTTAAAAAAATTCGCGCGCGTAAACGCGCGGACAAAAGCGTACGCGCATTTTTGCGCGCATTTTTTGACCTGAAATTGACCAGACGAATATTGATCATATTCATGATAAATATGAATTAAAAATTACTTTCCGTTATGAAGATATGATCATAAGTTGATTTTCACAAAATGGCGCCTGGATGACGTCACGATAATTTTGAGTCTTTGAAAAGTCATGCAGTTCTAAGTTAGACTAAGATCTATCATCATAGAAAGTTTCATGACAATGGCTTTTGCCATTCTTGAGATATCCTGCGAACAAAATTGAGGAAGAATAATAATAATTTCTTCTATACAGACACAAAATAAATACTAGACTTTAATTCGTCACTTTGACGAATTAGGTGATACGTGCTATTTTGTTATCATGAAAGTGTGCCGATGATGATCTAATGATAATGATCATAAATACGATAAAGACCACGATTAAGAGTGGTATAGCGCCCCCTTCAGGTATTCGATAGAGATTTGTAGAATCAGGATTTCAGAAAAAGGCGCCTAACACGCAAACTAAGAAAATTCTGACATGTCACCTTTAATTGAAATTTTCACTATGATGATGTCATCGAAATGATAAATGATGTACGTCAATATTGTAGATATTTTATTAGCTACACCGTATCAAAATTTTGGAGAACATAGAATACCAATAAGCTAGATAGTGCTCAAAGATCAATGTCATAAAGATTCATGATGTGAACGATATTCACCTTCCTTAGGCATAACACGAAAATTAAGAAAATTCTGAAATGTGGCCTTTAATTGAATTTTTACTATGATGACGTCAATGAAATAAAAAGTAGTGTGTATTTATCTTGAAGGCAATTGCCTCAACTACAAGATACCGTAATTTGGAAGAAAATCAGTCAATATTATGAGAAATACACTAAATTTTCAAAAAATATAATGACGTCATAATATGCAATTTTGTATTTTGACTTCCAAGGCCATTATGATGACGTCAAGATGTATTTAATGGCCAAATGAGCTTTGAAATCATATCTCCGACTCATACTCTATCAAAATATGAAAAAAACTTGGCAGTCCTTATTCATCCCAATGGACTTTTTATGGCATATTTTTGCCCATATATGCTATGTAATACATGACCTCGCGCGCGCGGATATTTATTTTGGACGGACGCTCATTCCGTTATTAATAGTGATAAAGAGGTGAACATGGTATCAAAATGCTTGGAAGAATGTGCCAAACATGATGACAAAGAAAATTGGCGATTATATGTTGCAAAATGCACGAACGCGCAAAAAATGAGCGCGCATGCGCGTTTGAGTGATTTTTTGTCAAATGCTCCATATGGCTTGAAACGTATGCAAAAAAAATTGGGAATGATTTTGAGCATTTTAAATTTGTGCGCGCACGTAAACGTGCGCACGAACGCGTACGCGCAGATTTGCGCACGTTTTTTGATCTGAAATTGACCGGAAGGATATTGATCTTATTCATGATAAATATGAATGAAAAATTACTTTCCGTTATGAAGATATGATCATAAATTGATTTTTACAAAATGGCGTCTAGATGACGTCACGATAATGTTGAGTCTATGAAAAGTCACGCAGTTCTAAGTTAGACTAAGATCTATCATCATGGCAAGTTTCATGATAATGGCTTTAGCCATTCTTGAGATATCCTGCGAACAAAATTGAGGAAGAATAATAATAATTTCTTCTATACAGACACAAAATAAATACTAGACTTTAATTCGTCACTTAGACGAATTAGGTGATACGTATGACATTGGTTTACATAACGTAGAATGCATTACACGATATCATATTATTTTAGAAAATGCTCCTCCCATTATGATCTATCCATATGTCAAGTTTTAATTGTGTCGATCCCTTGATCATTATGGATCTAGGGAAGATAGATTGAGACAATATATGACAATTGACTCTGTGCAGTAACCAGTTACACCTTTGACTCTAATTTACATGATGAAGAACGCAATTTGAAGATTTTATCTTCTTCAAAGAAATGAAAATGTAATTGATAAATAAGAGCTAATGCCTGAATAATTAAAATTGAATAGTGTATGACGTCACGGTGTCTCGGCGTAAATGAAAAGTCAAAATAAATAAGGGAATACATTAGCGATCATTTTGAGTTGTCGACAAGAGATTCGCTAGTTGCTTGAAAATAAAATCTTTAAATATTGGATGGATATATATTGTCACTGTATACAGAATGTAGATTAGAGGGATATTGATCTGTTAGTCTTTCTCGAAGGCTTATCAATTAAAGGAATACAAAAAATTGAATGTATTGCGCTCAAGAAATTATGTACAAAATTGCCAATAAATTTCACGAGATCAATGTTAAAATCTCCCATTATATAAACCTGTTTATGTTCAGTATAAGTTTTCTGTAAAAAAAATTCAAAGACAGGGATGAAATCATTGATATTTGATTGAGGTTTCCTATATATGACACCTACAATAATATTCTTATGTCTCGGCAAGTTGCTTTTAATAAACAGTGATTCATAATTGTATGATGGGTATAATATAAATATATCATTGCGTATTTCATATTCAAAGTTGTCAGCGACCAATAGACCAACACCTCCACCCTTTTCTTCTTGGCGACTAGAATGTATAAATGAATAACCAAACACATTGAATAATAGTGGCGTACTGTCATTAATCCAAGTTTGAAAGAAATCTATACATAAAGTACAGATGAAATTGGATAAAGCATTAAAATGTATGTTTAAAATACGGGAATTAAAATGTAAAATACTAAAATGATAGTCAATGTTACTGAATTCAGTCGTAAAATCCTCATCAATATAATATTTACAGTTCAGAAACCTAATTAAATGAAACTCATCTTCTTTTTCGGATAAATAGTTTAAATAATTGATATCAGTGTAAGTATCTGTAGTATTACTACCAAATATTAAATGAAGTTCGTCATTATTCAAGTCTTGAATAGGAAATGAAGAATGAGTACAGAGTGGGTTATTAATGTAGACAAATGCTTTTGTTCCCTATAACGCTCATTTCATGTATTTTAGTACCAGAGAAAAAAAGAAGTCAGTCACTCACTAGTGTCTGACAGTAAAGTCTAGAAAGTAGAAGTGTTTCCTTACATAATTTGAATACAAGGACACTACTAACGTTTAAGTTTCACAAATAGGACATACGTGACATAATTCATCATTTCAACATTCAATTGAAAATTGTGACATGATCCCATCATCTGATCGAAAAACTAAAAGCACCGTTTTTATAGCCCATGGTCTCAGCTATAACATATCCAAATTTGGGAGAAAACAAAGCACAAATGAGCGAGATAGTGCTGAAAGATGGATGCGATGTAGATTCATAGTGTGGACAAAATTCACCCTCCATAGACATAACACGCAAATGACGAAAATTTTGACATGTGGCCTTTAATTGAATTTTTGACTATGATGACATCATTTAAATGAAAATTGGTGTAAACTGATCTCAAAGACGATTGCCTCGGCTACAACATATTAAAATCTAGAAGAGAATCGATGAATATTAAGAGAAATACACTAAATTGTCCATAAACATAATGACGTCATAATATGCATTTTTGTATTTTTGACTTCCAAGGCCATTATGATGACGTCAAGATGTACTTAATGGCCAAATGAGATATGAAATCATACCTTCGACTCATACTCTATCTAAATATGGAAAACAAATTGGCAGTCCTTATTCATATCAATGGACTTTTTATGGGCATGTTTTTGCCCATATACGCTATGTAATACAAAAATCGCGCGTGCGGACGGTTATCTTGAACGGACGCTCATTCCGTTATTAATAGTGATAAAGAGATAAACTTGGTATCAAATTGTTCGGAAAATTATGAGGAATATTCGGTCAAAAGCTTTTGCGGAGAAATTATTTTTCGTTCGGCCGTGACGAACGAAAACGTCCAAAAATGCGTGTTTTGCGCGATTTTTTATGAAATGCTTATAATGGCCTGAAACGTATGCAAAAAAAATTTAAGACGATTTTGAGCAATTTTGAATTTTACGCGCGCATTAACGCGCGCACCTACGCGTACGCGCATTTTTGCGCGCATTTATTGATCTGAAATTGACCCGACAAATATTGACCTTGATTATGACAAATATGAATGAGAAATGGCTTTCTGTTATGAAGATATGATCATAAGTTGATTTTCACAAAATGGCGTCTGGATGACGTCACGATGACTTTGAGTCTTTGAAAAGTCACGCAGTTCTAAGTTAGACTAAGATCTATCACCATGGCAAGTTTCATGACAATGGCTTTATTCAATCTTGAGATATCCTGCGAACAAAATCGAGGAAGAATAATAAAAGAAAAAAAAAAAAAAAAGAAAATCTTGACGAAATCAATAGGTGATACGTTGACTTCGTTACGTATCACCTAATAAAAATCTTGACGAAATCAATAGGTGATACGTTGACTTCGTTACGTATCACCTAATGATTCCTTCAAAATTTGCAATTTCAACATTCGATCGAAAATTTCAACATGATCCCAACATCTGATTAAAAAACAAAGTACACCGTTTTTATAGCCCATGGTCTCAGCTATAACATATCCAAATTTGGGAGAAAACAAAGCACAAATGAGCGAGATAGTGCTGAAAGATGGATGCGATGTAGATTCATAGTGTGGACAAAATTCACCCTCCATAGACATAACACGCAAATGACGAAAATTTTGACATGTGGCCTTTAATTGAATTTTTGACTATGATGACATCATTTAAATGAAAATTGGTGTAAACTGATCTCAAAGACGATTGCCTCGGCTACAACATATTAAAATCTAGAAGAGAATCGATGAATATTAAGAGAAATACACTAAATTGTCCATAAACATAATGACGTCATAATATGCATTTTTGTATTTTTGACTTCCAAGGCCATTATGATGACGTCAAGATGTACTTAATGGCCAAATGAGATATGAAATCATACCTTCGACTCATACTCTATCTAAATATGGAAAACAAATTGGCAGTCCTTATTCATATCAATGGACTTTTTATGGGCATGTTTTTGCCCATATACGCTATGTAATACAAAAATCGCGCGTGCGGACGGTTATCTTGAACGGACGCTCATTCCGTTATTAATAGTGATAAAGAGATAAACTTGGTATCAAATTGTTCGGAAAATTATGAGGAATATTCGGTCAAAAGCTTTTGCGGAGAAATTATTTTTCGTTCGGCCGTGACGAACGAAAACGTCCAAAAATGCGTGTTTTGCGCGATTTTTTATGAAATGCTTATAATGGCCTGAAACGTATGCAAAAAAAATTTAAGACGATTTTGAGCAATTTTGAATTTTACGCGCGCATTAACGCGCGCACCTACGCGTACGCGCATTTTTGCGCGCATTTATTGATCTGAAATTGACCCGACAAATATTGACCTTGATTATGACAAATATGAATGAGAAATGGCTTTCTGTTATGAAGATATGATCATAAGTTGATTTTCACAAAATGGCGTCTGGATGACGTCACGATGACTTTGAGTCTTTGAAAAGTCACGCAGTTCTAAGTTAGACTAAGATCTATCACCATGGCAAGTTTCATGACAATGGCTTTATTCAATCTTGAGATATCCTGCGAACAAAATCGAGGAAGAATAATAAAAGAAAAAAAAAAAAAAAAGAAAATCTTGACGAAATCAATAGGTGATACGTTGACTTCGTTACGTATCACCTAATAAAAATCTTGACGAAATCAATAGGTGATACGTTGACTTCGTTACGTATCACCTAATGATTCCTTCAAAATTTGCAATTTCAACATTCGATCGAAAATTTCAACATGATCCCAACATCTGATTAAAAAACAAAGTACACCGTTTTTATAGCCCATGGTCTCAGCTATAACATATCCAAATTTGGGAGAAAACAAAGCACAAATGAGCGAGATAGTGCTGAAAGATGGATGCGATGTAGATTCATAGTGTGGACAAAATTCACCCTCCATAGACATAACACGCAAATGACGAAAATTTTGACATGTGGCCTTTAATTGAATTTTTGACTATGATGACATCATTTAAATGAAAATTGGTGTAAACTGATCTCAAAGACGATTGCCTCGGCTACAACATATTAAAATCTAGAAGAGAATCGATGAATATTAAGAGAAATACACTAAATTGTCCATAAACATAATGACGTCATAATATGCATTTTTGTATTTTTGACTTCCAAGGCCATTATGATGACGTCAAGATGTACTTAATGGCCAAATGAGATATGAAATCATACCTTCGACTCATACTCTATCTAAATATGGAAAACAAATTGGCAGTCCTTATTCATATCAATGGACTTTTTATGGGCATGTTTTTGCCCATATACGCTATGTAATACAAAAATCGCGCGTGCGGACGGTTATCTTGAACGGACGCTCATTCCGTTATTAATAGTGATAAAGAGATAAACTTGGTATCAAATTGTTCGGAAAATTATGAGGAATATTCGGTCAAAAGCTTTTGCGGAGAAATTATTTTTCGTTCGGCCGTGACGAACGAAAACGTCCAAAAATGCGTGTTTTGCGCGATTTTTTATGAAATGCTTATAATGGCCTGAAACGTATGCAAAAAAAATTTAAGACGATTTTGAGCAATTTTGAATTTTACGCGCGCATTAACGCGCGCACCTACGCGTACGCGCATTTTTGCGCGCATTTATTGATCTGAAATTGACCCGACAAATATTGACCTTGATTATGACAAATATGAATGAGAAATGGCTTTCTGTTATGAAGATATGATCATAAGTTGATTTTCACAAAATGGCGTCTGGATGACGTCACGATGACTTTGAGTCTTTGAAAAGTCACGCAGTTCTAAGTTAGACTAAGATCTATCACCATGGCAAGTTTCATGACAATGGCTTTATTCAATCTTGAGATATCCTGCGAACAAAATCGAGGAAGAATAATAAAAGAAAAAAAAAAAAAAAAGAAAATCTTGACGAAATCAATAGGTGATACGTTGACTTCGTTACGTATCACCTAATAAAAATCTTGACGAAATCAATAGGTGATACGTTGACTTCGTTACGTATCACCTAATGATTCCTTCAAAATTTGCAATTTCAACATTCGATCGAAAATTTCAACATGATCCCAACATCTGATTAAAAAACAAAGTACACCGTTTTTATAGCCCATGGTCTCAGCTATAACATATCCAAATTTGGGAGAAAACAAAGCACAAATGAGCGAGATAGTGCTGAAAGATGGATGCGATGTAGATTCATAGTGTGGACAAAATTCACCCTCCATAGACATAACACGCAAATGACGAAAATTTTGACATGTGGCCTTTAATTGAATTTTTGACTATGATGACATCATTTAAATGAAAATTGGTGTAAACTGATCTCAAAGACGATTGCCTCGGCTACAACATATTAAAATCTAGAAGAGAATCGATGAATATTAAGAGAAATACACTAAATTGTCCATAAACATAATGACGTCATAATATGCATTTTTGTATTTTTGACTTCCAAGGCCATTATGATGACGTCAAGATGTACTTAATGGCCAAATGAGATATGAAATCATACCTTCGACTCATACTCTATCTAAATATGGAAAACAAATTGGCAGTCCTTATTCATATCAATGGACTTTTTATGGGCATGTTTTTGCCCATATACGCTATGTAATACAAAAATCGCGCGTGCGGACGGTTATCTTGAACGGACGCTCATTCCGTTATTAATAGTGATAAAGAGATAAACTTGGTATCAAATTGTTCGGAAAATTATGAGGAATATTCGGTCAAAAGCTTTTGCGGAGAAATTATTTTTCGTTCGGCCGTGACGAACGAAAACGTCCAAAAATGCGTGTTTTGCGCGATTTTTTATGAAATGCTTATAATGGCCTGAAACGTATGCAAAAAAAATTTAAGACGATTTTGAGCAATTTTGAATTTTACGCGCGCATTAACGCGCGCACCTACGCGTACGCGCATTTTTGCGCGCATTTATTGATCTGAAATTGACCCGACAAATATTGACCTTGATTATGACAAATATGAATGAGAAATGGCTTTCTGTTATGAAGATATGATCATAAGTTGATTTTCACAAAATGGCGTCTGGATGACGTCACGATGACTTTGAGTCTTTGAAAAGTCACGCAGTTCTAAGTTAGACTAAGATCTATCACCATGGCAAGTTTCATGACAATGGCTTTATTCAATCTTGAGATATCCTGCGAACAAAATCGAGGAAGAATAATAAAAGAAAAAAAAAAAAAAAAGAAAATCTTGACGAAATCAATAGGTGATACGTTGACTTCGTTACGTATCACCTAATAAAAATCTTGACGAAATCAATAGGTGATACGTTGACTTCGTTACGTATCACCTAATGATTCCTTCAAAATTTGCAATTTCAACATTCGATCGAAAATTTCAACATGATCCCAACATCTGATTAAAAAACAAAGTACACCGTTTTTATAGCCCATGGTCTCAGCTATAACATATCCAAATTTGGGAGAAAACAAAGCACAAATGAGCGAGATAGTGCTGAAAGATGGATGCGATGTAGATTCATAGTGTGGACAAAATTCACCCTCCATAGACATAACACGCAAATGACGAAAATTTTGACATGTGGCCTTTAATTGAATTTTTGACTATGATGACATCATTTAAATGAAAATTGGTGTAAACTGATCTCAAAGACGATTGCCTCGGCTACAACATATTAAAATCTAGAAGAGAATCGATGAATATTAAGAGAAATACACTAAATTGTCCATAAACATAATGACGTCATAATATGCATTTTTGTATTTTTGACTTCCAAGGCCATTATGATGACGTCAAGATGTACTTAATGGCCAAATGAGATATGAAATCATACCTTCGACTCATACTCTATCTAAATATGGAAAACAAATTGGCAGTCCTTATTCATATCAATGGACTTTTTATGGGCATGTTTTTGCCCATATACGCTATGTAATACAAAAATCGCGCGTGCGGACGGTTATCTTGAACGGACGCTCATTCCGTTATTAATAGTGATAAAGAGATAAACTTGGTATCAAATTGTTCGGAAAATTATGAGGAATATTCGGTCAAAAGCTTTTGCGGAGAAATTATTTTTCGTTCGGCCGTGACGAACGAAAACGTCCAAAAATGCGTGTTTTGCGCGATTTTTTATGAAATGCTTATAATGGCCTGAAACGTATGCAAAAAAAATTTAAGACGATTTTGAGCAATTTTGAATTTTACGCGCGCATTAACGCGCGCACCTACGCGTACGCGCATTTTTGCGCGCATTTATTGATCTGAAATTGACCCGACAAATATTGACCTTGATTATGACAAATATGAATGAGAAATGGCTTTCTGTTATGAAGATATGATCATAAGTTGATTTTCACAAAATGGCGTCTGGATGACGTCACGATGACTTTGAGTCTTTGAAAAGTCACGCAGTTCTAAGTTAGACTAAGATCTATCACCATGGCAAGTTTCATGACAATGGCTTTATTCAATCTTGAGATATCCTGCGAACAAAATCGAGGAAGAATAATAAAAGAAAAAAAAAAAAAAAAGAAAATCTTGACGAAATCAATAGGTGATACGTTGACTTCGTTACGTATCACCTAATAAAAATCTTGACGAAATCAATAGGTGATACGTTGACTTCGTTACGTATCACCTAATGATTCCTTCAAAATTTGCAATTTCAACATTCGATCGAAAATTTCAACATGATCCCAACATCTGATTAAAAAACAAAGTACACCGTTTTTATAGCCCATGGTCTCAGCTATAACATATCCAAATTTGGGAGAAAACAAAGCACAAATGAGCGAGATAGTGCTGAAAGATGGATGCGATGTAGATTCATAGTGTGGACAAAATTCACCCTCCATAGACATAACACGCAAATGACGAAAATTTTGACATGTGGCCTTTAATTGAATTTTTGACTATGATGACATCATTTAAATGAAAATTGGTGTAAACTGATCTCAAAGACGATTGCCTCGGCTACAACATATTAAAATCTAGAAGAGAATCGATGAATATTAAGAGAAATACACTAAATTGTCCATAAACATAATGACGTCATAATATGCATTTTTGTATTTTTGACTTCCAAGGCCATTATGATGACGTCAAGATGTACTTAATGGCCAAATGAGATATGAAATCATACCTTCGACTCATACTCTATCTAAATATGGAAAACAAATTGGCAGTCCTTATTCATATCAATGGACTTTTTATGGGCATGTTTTTGCCCATATACGCTATGTAATACAAAAATCGCGCGTGCGGACGGTTATCTTGAACGGACGCTCATTCCGTTATTAATAGTGATAAAGAGATAAACTTGGTATCAAATTGTTCGGAAAATTATGAGGAATATTCGGTCAAAAGCTTTTGCGGAGAAATTATTTTTCGTTCGGCCGTGACGAACGAAAACGTCCAAAAATGCGTGTTTTGCGCGATTTTTTATGAAATGCTTATAATGGCCTGAAACGTATGCAAAAAAAATTTAAGACGATTT
Organism: Strongylocentrotus droebachiensis; assembly: GCA_035222895.1. Taxonomy (NCBI): domain Eukaryota; kingdom Metazoa; phylum Echinodermata; class Echinoidea; order Camarodonta; family Strongylocentrotidae; genus Strongylocentrotus; species Strongylocentrotus droebachiensis. The sequence continues at coordinate 26,174 of JAVYIG010006992.1, read as the reverse complement.
TGAGCAATTTTGAATTTTACGCGCGCATTAACGCGCGCACCTACGCGTACGCGCATTTTTGCGCGCATTTATTGATCTGAAATTGACCCGACAAATATTGACCTTGATTATGACAAATATGAATGAGAAATGGCTTTCTGTTATGAAGATATGATCATAAGTTGATTTTCACAAAATGGCGTCTGGATGACGTCACGATGACTTTGAGTCTTTGAAAAGTCACGCAGTTCTAAGTTAGACTAAGATCTATCACCATGGCAAGTTTCATGACAATGGCTTTATTCAATCTTGAGATATCCTGCGAACAAAATCGAGGAAGAATAATAAAAGAAAAAAAAAAAAAAAAGAAAATCTTGACGAAATCAATAGGTGATACGTTGACTTCGTTACGTATCACCTAACTAGACTTTAATTCGTCACTTAGACGAATTAGGTGATACGTATGATAATGGTTTACATAACGAATAATGCAATACACGATATATTAATTTATAAAATGCTTCTCCCATTTATATGCTTCTCCCATTATGATCTATCCATATGTCAAGATTAAATTGTGTCTCCTTGATCATGATGTATCTAGGGAAGATAGATTGAAACAATGCATGACCTTTGACCCTGTGCAGTAACCAGTTACACATTTGACTCTAATTTACATCATGAAGAACACCTTTTGACGATTTTATCTCATTTAAAGAAATGAAAATGTAATTGATTAATGATTATCATCATTATGATAATGATGATCATGATGATAATGATCATGATCATGAGCGCGATCCTGACATCTTATTGACAAAATAAGGATTGCTTTAGATAGCATATAGTCTAAGCTACAACATACTCAAAAATCAACAAAATCCAAGCAGAACTAACGGCGATATTGCTCGCAAAAGACAGGAATGTAGAATCCAGATTTGAGAAAAAGTCATCTCCCATAGGGATTACACGCAAAAAGTAATGGATTAAGTGAAAGTAAAAAAGGGTTGTTTATGAAATTATTTGCGATTCTACGTGTTTAAATAATCAAAGGAGATGGTACCGTGAAAGGTCAAAAGGAAAAAAAAGTTAAGAAAAAAATTAGTGGAGACACCCGGACTCGAACCAGGGATCTCGAGGTTGGAAGTCAAGTGCGTTACTGATATACCAAAACATCTCCCTTAGCGATAACACGTAAACGGGAAATGGAATTCTGAAGTCCTACATTGCAAGTGAAATATGAGCATGATCCTGGCATATGATCGAAAAATAAAGTGAACACTGGAGATAGCCTTTCGTCTCAGCTACAACATACCCGAAGCTCAGCAAAAACAAAGCTAAAACAACGGAGATATTGCTCGCGAAAGAGGGAAATGTAGAATTCAGTTTTGAGAAATAGCCATGTGCCATAGACAATACACGCAAAATGTGAAAAATTGACATGCCTCCTTTAATCGCAAAAATACGACATGATACCTTTGTCAAACTGGAAAATTGTGGACATTGTATTTGTAGAAAATTATCTCAGCTAGAACATATCAAAATTTGCAAGAAAAAAAATCAATATTTACAGAGATACAATCAATTGTCCAAAAATATGCAAACGTCATACAATCAAAATTTAAATTTTGAGTTCGGAGGCCATTATGATGACGTCATGAGTTAATTAAGGGTCAAATGACACATGAAATCATATTTCCGACCCATAATCTATCTAAATATGAAAAAAAAATTGGGAGTTCCTATCTATTCAGAAGAGTTACAAAGAATTTTGTATAGGCATGTTTTTGCTCATGTATTGTGAATAAAGAAAACGCAGGTCCGCGCGCGCTGTCAACTTTGACGGACGCTTATTGCGTTATAAAAAGGTTAACAAGTTATCAAAATGCTTGGAAAAATGTGCCAAATAAGATGATAGAGAAAATTTGGTGATTCTATGTTGCAAAATGCTAGTACGCGCAAAAAACGCGCGTGCATGCGCGTGAGCATAATTTTTTGTCAAATGCTCCATATGGCCTAAAACGTATGCAAAAAAAATTTGGGATGATTTAGAGCATTTTAAATTTTTGCGCGCGCGTAAACGCGCGGATGAACGCGCTCGCGCGCATTTGCGCACGTTTTTTGACCTGAAATTGACCAGACGGATATTGATCTTAATCATGATAAATATGAATGAAAAATTACTATCCGTTATGAAGATATGATCATTAGTTGATTTTCACAAAATGGCGCCTGGATGACGTCACGATAATTTTGAGTCTTTGAAAAGTCACGCAGTTCTAAGTTAGACTAAGATCTATCATCATTGAAAGATTCATAACAATGGCTTCATTCAGTCTTGAGATATCCTGCGAACAAATTCGAGGAAGAATAATAATAAATAACTAGACTTGAATTCGTCACTTAGACGAATTAGGTGATACGTATGACATTGGTTTACATAACGTAGAATGCATTACACGATATCATATTATTTTAGAAAATGCTCCTCCCATTATGATCTATCCATATGTCAAGTTTTAATTGTGTCGATCCCTTGATCATTATGGATCTAGGGAAGATAGATTGAGACAATATATGACAATTGACTCTGTGCAGTAACCAGTTACACCTTTGACTCTAATTTACATGATGAAGAACGCAATTTGACGATTTTATCTTCTTCAAAGAAATGAAAATGTAATTGATAAATAAGAGCTAATGCCTGAATAATTAAAATTGAATAGTGTATGACGTCACGGTGTCCCGGCGTAAATGAAAAGTCAAAATAAATAAGGGAATACATTAGCGATCATTTTGAGTTGTCGACAAGAGATTCGCTAGTTGCTTGAAAATAAAATCTTTAAATATTGGATGGATATATATTGTCACTGTATAAAGAATGTAGATTAGAGGGATATTGATCTGTTAGTCTTTCTCGAAGGCTTATCAATTAAAGGAATACAAAAAATTGAATGTATTGCGCTCAAGAAATTATGTACAAAATTGCCAATAAATTTCACGAGATCAATGTTAAAATCTCCCATTATATAAACCTGTTTATGTTCAGTATAAGTTTTCTGTAAAAAAAATTCAAAGACAGGGATGAAATCATTGATATTTGATTGAGGTTTCCTATATATGACACCTACATTAATATTCTTATGTCTCGGCAAGTTGCTTTTAATAAACAGTGATTCATAATTGTATGATGGGTATAATATAAATATATCATTGCGTATTTCATATTCAAAGTTGTCAGCGACCAATAGACCAACACCTCCGCCCTTTTCTTCTTGGCGACTAGAATGTATAAATGAATAACCAAACACATTGAATAATAGTGGCGTACTGTCATTAATCCAAGTTTGAAAGAAATCTATACATAAAGTACAGATGAAATTGGATAAAGCATTAAAATGTATGTTTAAAATACGGGAATTAAAATGTAAAATACTAAAATGATAGTCAATGTTACTGAATTCAGTCGTAAAATCTCATCAATATAATATTTACAGTTCAGAAACCTAATTAAATGAAACTCATCTTCTTTTTCGGATAAATAGTTTAAATAATTGATATCAGTGTAAGTATCTGTAGTATTACTACCAAATATTAAATGAAGTTCGTCATTATTCAAGTCTTGAATAGGAAATGAAGAATGAGTACAGAGTGGGTTATTAATGTAGACAAATGCTTTTGTTCCCTATAACGCTCATTTCATGTATTTTAGTACCAGAGAAAAAAAGAAGTCAGTCACTCACTAGTGTCTGACAGTAAAGTCTAGAAAGTAGAAGTGTTTCCTTACATAATTTGAATACAAGGACACTACTAACGTTTAAGTTTCACAAATAGGACATACGTGACATAATTCATCATTTCAACATTCAATTGAAAATTGTGACATGATCCCATCATCTGATCGAAAAACTAAAAGCACCGTTTTTATAGCCCATGGTCTCAGCTATAACATATCCAAATTTGGGAGAAAACAGAGCACAAATGAGCGAGATAGTGCTGAAAGATGGATGTGATGTAGATTCATAGTGTGGACAAAATTCACCCTCCATAGACATAACACGCAAATGACGAAAATTTTGACATGTGGCCTTTAATAGAATTTTTTACTATGATGACATCATTTAAATGAAAATTGGTGTAAACTGATCTCGAAGACGATTGCCTCGGCTACAACATATTAAAATCTAGAAGAGAATCGATGAATATTAAGAGAAATACACTAAATTTTCCATAAACATAATGACGTCATAATATGCATTTTTGTATTTTTGACTTCCAAGGCCATTATGATGACGTCAAAATGTACTTAATGGCCAAATGAGATATGAAATCATACCTTCGACTCATACTCTATCTAAATATGAAAAAAAAATTGGCAGTCCTTATTCATCCCAATGGACTTTTTATAGGCATGTTTTTGCCCGTATATGCTATGTATTACAAAAATCGCGCGTGCGGACGGTTATCTTGAACGGACGCTCATTCCGTTATTAATAGTGATAAAGAGATAAACTTGGTATCAAATTGTTCGGAAAATTATGAGGAATATTCGGTCAAAAGCTTTTGCAGAGAAATTATTTTTCGTTCGGCCGTGACGAACGAAAACGTCCAAAAATGCGTGTTTTGCGCGATTTTTTATGAAATGCTTATGATGGCCTGAAACGTATGCAAAAAAAATTTAAGACGATTTTGAGCAATTTTAAATTTTACGCGCGCATTAACGCGCGCACCTACGCGTACGCGCATTTTTACGCGCATTTATTGATCTGAAATTGACCCGACAAATATTGACCTTGATCATGACAAATATGAATGAGAAATGGCTTTCTGTTATGAAGATATGATCATAAGTTGATTTTCACAAAATGGCGTCTGGATGACGTCACGATGACTTTGAGTCTTTGAAAAGTCACGCAGTTCTAAGTTAGACTAAGATCTATCATCATGTCAAGTTTCATGATAATGGCTTTATTGAGTCTTGAGATATCCTGCGAACAAATTCGAGGAAGAATAAATAAATAAAAATCTTGACGAAATCAATAGGTGATACGTTGACTTCGTTACGTATCACCTAATGATGCTTTCTTCAAAATTTGCAATTTCAACTTTTGATTGAAAATTCCGACATGATCTCAACATCTGATTAAAAAACAAAGTACACCGGTTTTATAGCCCATGGTCTCAGCTATAACATACCCAAATTTGGGAGAGAAGAGAGCACAAATGAGCGAGATAGTGCTGAAAGATTGATGTGATGTAGATTCATAATGTGAACGAAATTCACCCTCCATAGACATAACACGCAAATGACGAAAATTTTGACATGTGGCCTTTAATTGAATTTTTTACTATGATGACATCATTTAAATGAAAATTGGTGTAAACTGATCTCGAAGACGATTGCCTCGGCTACAACATATTAAAATCTAGAAGAGAATCGATGAATATTAAGAGAAATACACTAAATTTTCCATAAACATAATGACGTCATAATATGCATTTTTGTATTTTTGACTTCCAAGGCCATTATGATGACGTCAAAATGTACTTAATGGCCAAATGAGATATGAAATCATACCTTCGACTCATACTCTATCTAAATATGAAAAAAAAATTGGCAGTCCTTATTCATCCCAATGGACTTTTTATAGGCATGTTTTTGCCCGTATATGCTATGTATTACAAAAATCGCGCGTGCGGACGGTTATCTTGAACGGACGCTCATTCCGTTATTAATAGTGATAAAGAGATAAACTTGGTATCAAATTGTTCGGAAAATTATGAGGAATATTCGGTCAAAAGCTTTTGCAGAGAAATTATTTTTCGTTCGGCCGTGACGAACGAAAACGTCCAAAAATGCGTGTTTTGCGCGATTTTTTATGAAATGCTTATGATGGCCTGAAACGTATGCAAAAAAAATTTAAGACGATTTTGAGCAATTTTAAATTTTACGCGCGCATTAACGCGCGCACCTACGCGTACGCGCATTTTTACGCGCATTTATTGATCTGAAATTGACCCGACAAATATTGACCTTGATCATGACAAATATGAATGAGAAATGGCTTTCTGTTATGAAGATATGATCATAAGTTGATTTTCACAAAATGGCGTCTGGATGACGTCACGATGACTTTGAGTCTTTGAAAAGTCACGCAGTTCTAAGTTAGACTAAGATCTATCATCATGTCAAGTTTCATGATAATGGCTTTATTGAGTCTTGAGATATCCTGCGAACAAATTCGAGGAAGAATAAATAAATAAAAATCTTGACGAAATCAATAGGTGATACGTTGACTTCGTTACGTATCACCTAATGATGCTTTCTTCAAAATTTGCAATTTCAACTTTTGATTGAAAATTCCGACATGATCTCAACATCTGATTAAAAAACAAAGTACACCGGTTTTATAGCCCATGGTCTCAGCTATAACATACCCAAATTTGGGAGAGAAGAGAGCACAAATGAGCGAGATAGTGCTGAAAGATTGATGTGATGTAGATTCATAATGTGAACGAAATTCACCCTCCATAGACATAACACGCAAATGACGAAAATTTTGACATGTGGCCTTTAATTGAATTTTTTACTATGATGACATCATTTAAATGAAAATTGGTGTAAACTGATCTCGAAGACGATTGCCTCGGCTACAACATATTAAAATCTAGAAGAGAATCGATGAATATTAAGAGAAATACACTAAATTTTCCATAAACATAATGACGTCATAATATGCATTTTTGTATTTTTGACTTCCAAGGCCATTATGATGACGTCAAAATGTACTTAATGGCCAAATGAGATATGAAATCATACCTTCGACTCATACTCTATCTAAATATGAAAAAAAAATTGGCAGTCCTTATTCATCCCAATGGACTTTTTATAGGCATGTTTTTGCCCGTATATGCTATGTATTACAAAAATCGCGCGTGCGGACGGTTATCTTGAACGGACGCTCATTCCGTTATTAATAGTGATAAAGAGATAAACTTGGTATCAAATTGTTCGGAAAATTATGAGGAATATTCGGTCAAAAGCTTTTGCAGAGAAATTATTTTTCGTTCGGCCGTGACGAACGAAAACGTCCAAAAATGCGTGTTTTGCGCGATTTTTTATGAAATGCTTATGATGGCCTGAAACGTATGCAAAAAAAATTTAAGACGATTTTGAGCAATTTTAAATTTTACGCGCGCATTAACGCGCGCACCTACGCGTACGCGCATTTTTACGCGCATTTATTGATCTGAAATTGACCCGACAAATATTGACCTTGATCATGACAAATATGAATGAGAAATGGCTTTCTGTTATGAAGATATGATCATAAGTTGATTTTCACAAAATGGCGTCTGGATGACGTCACGATGACTTTGAGTCTTTGAAAAGTCACGCAGTTCTAAGTTAGACTAAGATCTATCATCATGTCAAGTTTCATGATAATGGCTTTATTGAGTCTTGAGATATCCTGCGAACAAATTCGAGGAAGAATAAATAAATAAAAATCTTGACGAAATCAATAGGTGATACGTTGACTTCGTTACGTATCACCTAATGATGCTTTCTTCAAAATTTGCAATTTCAACTTTTGATTGAAAATTCCGACATGATCTCAACATCTGATTAAAAAACAAAGTACACCGGTTTTATAGCCCATGGTCTCAGCTATAACATACCCAAATTTGGGAGAGAAGAGAGCACAAATGAGCGAGATAGTGCTGAAAGATTGATGTGATGTAGATTCATAATGTGAACGAAATTCACCCTCCATAGACATAACACGCAAATGACGAAAATTTTGACATGTGGCCTTTAATTGAATTTTTTACTATGATGACATCATTTAAATGAAAATTGGTGTAAACTGATCTCGAAGACGATTGCCTCGGCTACAACATATTAAAATCTAGAAGAGAATCGATGAATATTAAGAGAAATACACTAAATTTTCCATAAACATAATGACGTCATAATATGCATTTTTGTATTTTTGACTTCCAAGGCCATTATGATGACGTCAAAATGTACTTAATGGCCAAATGAGATATGAAATCATACCTTCGACTCATACTCTATCTAAATATGAAAAAAAAATTGGCAGTCCTTATTCATCCCAATGGACTTTTTATAGGCATGTTTTTGCCCGTATATGCTATGTATTACAAAAATCGCGCGTGCGGACGGTTATCTTGAACGGACGCTCATTCCGTTATTAATAGTGATAAAGAGATAAACTTGGTATCAAATTGTTCGGAAAATTATGAGGAATATTCGGTCAAAAGCTTTTGCAGAGAAATTATTTTTCGTTCGGCCGTGACGAACGAAAACGTCCAAAAATGCGTGTTTTGCGCGATTTTTTATGAAATGCTTATGATGGCCTGAAACGTATGCAAAAAAAATTTAAGACGATTTTGAGCAATTTTAAATTTTACGCGCGCATTAACGCGCGCACCTACGCGTACGCGCATTTTTACGCGCATTTATTGATCTGAAATTGACCCGACAAATATTGACCTTGATCATGACAAATATGAATGAGAAATGGCTTTCTGTTATGAAGATATGATCATAAGTTGATTTTCACAAAATGGCGTCTGGATGACGTCACGATGACTTTGAGTCTTTGAAAAGTCACGCAGTTCTAAGTTAGACTAAGATCTATCATCATGTCAAGTTTCATGATAATGGCTTTATTGAGTCTTGAGATATCCTGCGAACAAATTCGAGGAAGAATAAATAAATAAAAATCTTGACGAAATCAATAGGTGATACGTTGACTTCGTTACGTATCACCTAATGATGCTTTCTTCAAAATTTGCAATTTCAACTTTTGATTGAAAATTCCGACATGATCTCAACATCTGATTAAAAAACAAAGTACACCGGTTTTATAGCCCATGGTCTCAGCTATAACATACCCAAATTTGGGAGAGAAGAGAGCACAAATGAGCGAGATAGTGCTGAAAGATTGATGTGATGTAGATTCATAATGTGAACGAAATTCACCCTCCATAGACATAACACGCAAATGACGAAAATTTTGACATGTGGCCTTTAATTGAATTTTTTACTATGATGACATCATTTAAATGAAAATTGGTGTAAACTGATCTCGAAGACGATTGCCTCGGCTACAACATATTAAAATCTAGAAGAGAATCGATGAATATTAAGAGAAATACACTAAATTTTCCATAAACATAATGACGTCATAATATGCATTTTTGTATTTTTGACTTCCAAGGCCATTATGATGACGTCAAAATGTACTTAATGGCCAAATGAGATATGAAATCATACCTTCGACTCATACTCTATCTAAATATGAAAAAAAAATTGGCAGTCCTTATTCATCCCAATGGACTTTTTATAGGCATGTTTTTGCCCGTATATGCTATGTATTACAAAAATCGCGCGTGCGGACGGTTATCTTGAACGGACGCTCATTCCGTTATTAATAGTGATAAAGAGATAAACTTGGTATCAAATTGTTCGGAAAATTATGAGGAATATTCGGTCAAAAGCTTTTGCAGAGAAATTATTTTTCGTTCGGCCGTGACGAACGAAAACGTCCAAAAATGCGTGTTTTGCGCGATTTTTTATGAAATGCTTATGATGGCCTGAAACGTATGCAAAAAAAATTTAAGACGATTTTGAGCAATTTTAAATTTTACGCGCGCATTAACGCGCGCACCTACGCGTACGCGCATTTTTACGCGCATTTATTGATCTGAAATTGACCCGACAAATATTGACCTTGATCATGACAAATATGAATGAGAAATGGCTTTCTGTTATGAAGATATGATCATAAGTTGATTTTCACAAAATGGCGTCTGGATGACGTCACGATGACTTTGAGTCTTTGAAAAGTCACGCAGTTCTAAGTTAGACTAAGATCTATCATCATGTCAAGTTTCATGATAATGGCTTTATTGAGTCTTGAGATATCCTGCGAACAAATTCGAGGAAGAATAAATAAATAAAAATCTTGACGAAATCAATAGGTGATACGTTGACTTCGTTACGTATCACCTAATGATGCTTTCTTCAAAATTTGCAATTTCAACTTTTGATTGAAAATTCCGACATGATCTCAACATCTGATTAAAAAACAAAGTACACCGGTTTTATAGCCCATGGTCTCAGCTATAACATACCCAAATTTGGGAGAGAAGAGAGCACAAATGAGCGAGATAGTGCTGAAAGATTGATGTGATGTAGATTCATAATGTGAACGAAATTCACCCTCCATAGACATAACACGCAAATGACGAAAATTTTGACATGTGGCCTTTAATTGAATTTTTTACTATGATGACATCATTTAAATGAAAATTGGTGTAAACTGATCTCGAAGACGATTGCCTCGGCTACAACATATTAAAATCTAGAAGAGAATCGATGAATATTAAGAGAAATACACTAAATTTTCCATAAACATAATGACGTCATAATATGCATTTTTGTATTTTTGACTTCCAAGGCCATTATGATGACGTCAAAATGTACTTAATGGCCAAATGAGATATGAAATCATACCTTCGACTCATACTCTATCTAAATATGAAAAAAAAATTGGCAGTCCTTATTCATCCCAATGGACTTTTTATAGGCATGTTTTTGCCCGTATATGCTATGTATTACAAAAATCGCGCGTGCGGACGGTTATCTTGAACGGACGCTCATTCCGTTATTAATAGTGATAAAGAGATAAACTTGGTATCAAATTGTTCGGAAAATTATGAGGAATATTCGGTCAAAAGCTTTTGCAGAGAAATTATTTTTCGTTCGGCCGTGACGAACGAAAACGTCCAAAAATGCGTGTTTTGCGCGATTTTTTATGAAATGCTTATGATGGCCTGAAACGTATGCAAAAAAAATTTAAGACGATTTTGAGCAATTTTAAATTTTACGCGCGCATTAACGCGCGCACCTACGCGTACGCGCATTTTTACGCGCATTTATTGATCTGAAATTGACCCGACAAATATTGACCTTGATCATGACAAATATGAATGAGAAATGGCTTTCTGTTATGAAGATATGATCATAAGTTGATTTTCACAAAATGGCGTCTGGATGACGTCACGATGACTTTGAGTCTTTGAAAAGTCACGCAGTTCTAAGTTAGACTAAGATCTATCATCATGTCAAGTTTCATGATAATGGCTTTATTGAGTCTTGAGATATCCTGCGAACAAATTCGAGGAAGAATAAATAAATAAAAATCTTGACGAAATCAATAGGTGATACGTTGACTTCGTTACGTATCACCTAATGATGCTTTCTTCAAAATTTGCAATTTCAACTTTTGATTGAAAATTCCGACATGATCTCAACATCTGATTAAAAAACAAAGTACACCGGTTTTATAGCCCATGGTCTCAGCTATAACATACCCAAATTTGGGAGAGAAGAGAGCACAAATGAGCGAGATAGTGCTGAAAGATTGATGTGATGTAGATTCATAATGTGAACGAAATTCACCCTCCATAGACATAACACGCAAATGACGAAAATTTTGACATGTGGCCTTTAATTGAATTTTTTACTATGATGACATCATTTAAATGAAAATTGGTGTAAACTGATCTCGAAGACGATTGCCTCGGCTACAACATATTAAAATCTAGAAGAGAATCGATGAATATTAAGAGAAATACACTAAATTTTCCATAAACATAATGACGTCATAATATGCATTTTTGTATTTTTGACTTCCAAGGCCATTATGATGACGTCAAAATGTACTTAATGGCCAAATGAGATATGAAATCATACCTTCGACTCATACTCTATCTAAATATGAAAAAAAAATTGGCAGTCCTTATTCATCCCAATGGACTTTTTATAGGCATGTTTTTGCCCGTATATGCTATGTATTACAAAAATCGCGCGTGCGGACGGTTATCTTGAACGGACGCTCATTCCGTTATTAATAGTGATAAAGAGATAAACTTGGTATCAAATTGTTCGGAAAATTATGAGGAATATTCGGTCAAAAGCTTTTGCAGAGAAATTATTTTTCGTTCGGCCGTGACGAACGAAAACGTCCAAAAATGCGTGTTTTGCGCGATTTTTTATGAAATGCTTATGATGGCCTGAAACGTATGCAAAAAAAATTTAAGACGATTTTGAGCAATTTTAAATTTTACGCGCGCATTAACGCGCGCACCTACGCGTACGCGCATTTTTACGCGCATTTATTGATCTGAAATTGACCCGACAAATATTGACCTTGATCATGACAAATATGAATGAGAAATGGCTTTCTGTTATGAAGATATGATCATAAGTTGATTTTCACAAAATGGCGTCTGGATGACGTCACGATGACTTTGAGTCTTTGAAAAGTCACGCAGTTCTAAGTTAGACTAAGATCTATCATCATGTCAAGTTTCATGATAATGGCTTTATTGAGTCTTGAGATATCCTGCGAACAAATTCGAGGAAGAATAAATAAATAAAAATCTTGACGAAATCAATAGGTGATACGTTGACTTCGTTACGTATCACCTAATGATGCTTTCTTCAAAATTTGCAATTTCAACTTTTGATTGAAAATTCCGACATGATCTCAACATCTGATTAAAAAACAAAGTACACCGGTTTTATAGCCCATGGTCTCAGCTATAACATACCCAAATTTGGGAGAGAAGAGAGCACAAATGAGCGAGATAGTGCTGAAAGATTGATGTGATGTAGATTCATAATGTGAACGAAATTCACCCTCCATAGACATAACACGCAAATGACGAAAATTTTGACATGTGGCCTTTAATTGAATTTTTTACTATGATGACATCATTTAAATGAAAATTGGTGTAAACTGATCTCGAAGACGATTGCCTCGGCTACAACATATTAAAATCTAGAAGAGAATCGATGAATATTAAGAGAAATACACTAAATTTTCCATAAACATAATGACGTCATAATATGCATTTTTGTATTTTTGACTTCCAAGGCCATTATGATGACGTCAAAATGTACTTAATGGCCAAATGAGATATGAAATCATACCTTCGACTCATACTCTATCTAAATATGAAAAAAAAATTGGCAGTCCTTATTCATCCCAATGGACTTTTTATAGGCATGTTTTTGCCCGTATATGCTATGTATTACAAAAATCGCGCGTGCGGACGGTTATCTTGAACGGACGCTCATTCCGTTATTAATAGTGATAAAGAGATAAACTTGGTATCAAATTGTTCGGAAAATTATGAGGAATATTCGGTCAAAAGCTTTTGCAGAGAAATTATTTTTCGTTCGGCCGTGACGAACGAAAACGTCCAAAAATGCGTGTTTTGCGCGATTTTTTATGAAATGCTTATGATGGCCTGAAACGTATGCAAAAAAAATTTAAGACGATTTTGAGCAATTTTAAATTTTACGCGCGCATTAACGCGCGCACCTACGCGTACGCGCATTTTTACGCGCATTTATTGATCTGAAATTGACCCGACAAATATTGACCTTGATCATGACAAATATGAATGAGAAATGGCTTTCTGTTATGAAGATATGATCATAAGTTGATTTTCACAAAATGGCGTCTGGATGACGTCACGATGACTTTGAGTCTTTGAAAAGTCACGCAGTTCTAAGTTAGACTAAGATCTATCATCATGTCAAGTTTCATGATAATGGCTTTATTGAGTCTTGAGATATCCTGCGAACAAATTCGAGGAAGAATAAATAAATAAAAATCTTGACGAAATCAATAGGTGATACGTTGACTTCGTTACGTATCACCTAATGATGCTTTCTTCAAAATTTGCAATTTCAACTTTTGATTGAAAATTCCGACATGATCTCAACATCTGATTAAAAAACAAAGTACACCGGTTTTATAGCCCATGGTCTCAGCTATAACATACCCAAATTTGGGAGAGAAGAGAGCACAAATGAGCGAGATAGTGCTGAAAGATTGATGTGATGTAGATTCATAATGTGAACGAAATTCACCCTCCATAGACATAACACGCAAATGACGAAAATTTTGACATGTGGCCTTTAATTGAATTTTTTACTATGATGACATCATTTAAATGAAAATTGGTGTAAACTGATCTCGAAGACGATTGCCTCGGCTACAACATATTAAAATCTAGAAGAGAATCGATGAATATTAAGAGAAATACACTAAATTTTCCATAAACATAATGACGTCATAATATGCATTTTTGTATTTTTGACTTCCAAGGCCATTATGATGACGTCAAAATGTACTTAATGGCCAAATGAGATATGAAATCATACCTTCGACTCATACTCTATCTAAATATGAAAAAAAAATTGGCAGTCCTTATTCATCCCAATGGACTTTTTATAGGCATGTTTTTGCCCGTATATGCTATGTATTACAAAAATCGCGCGTGCGGACGGTTATCTTGAACGGACGCTCATTCCGTTATTAATAGTGATAAAGAGATAAACTTGGTATCAAATTGTTCGGAAAATTATGAGGAATATTCGGTCAAAAGCTTTTGCAGAGAAATTATTTTTCGTTCGGCCGTGACGAACGAAAACGTCCAAAAATGCGTGTTTTGCGCGATTTTTTATGAAATGCTTATGATGGCCTGAAACGTATGCAAAAAAAATTTAAGACGATTTTGAGCAATTTTAAATTTTACGCGCGCATTAACGCGCGCACCTACGCGTACGCGCATTTTTACGCGCATTTATTGATCTGAAATTGACCCGACAAATATTGACCTTGATCATGACAAATATGAATGAGAAATGGCTTTCTGTTATGAAGATATGATCATAAGTTGATTTTCACAAAATGGCGTCTGGATGACGTCACGATGACTTTGAGTCTTTGAAAAGTCACGCAGTTCTAAGTTAGACTAAGATCTATCATCATGTCAAGTTTCATGATAATGGCTTTATTGAGTCTTGAGATATCCTGCGAACAAATTCGAGGAAGAATAAATAAATAAAAATCTTGACGAAATCAATAGGTGATACGTTGACTTCGTTACGTATCACCTAATGATGCTTTCTTCAAAATTTGCAATTTCAACTTTTGATTGAAAATTCCGACATGATCTCAACATCTGATTAAAAAACAAAGTACACCGGTTTTATAGCCCATGGTCTCAGCTATAACATACCCAAATTTGGGAGAGAAGAGAGCACAAATGAGCGAGATAGTGCTGAAAGATTGATGTGATGTAGATTCATAATGTGAACGAAATTCACCCTCCATAGACATAACACGCAAATGACGAAAATTTTGACATGTGGCCTTTAATTGAATTTTTTACTATGATGACATCATTTAAATGAAAATTGGTGTAAACTGATCTCGAAGACGATTGCCTCGGCTACAACATATTAAAATCTAGAAGAGAATCGATGAATATTAAGAGAAATACACTAAATTTTCCATAAACATAATGACGTCATAATATGCATTTTTGTATTTTTGACTTCCAAGGCCATTATGATGACGTCAAAATGTACTTAATGGCCAAATGAGATATGAAATCATACCTTCGACTCATACTCTATCTAAATATGAAAAAAAAATTGGCAGTCCTTATTCATCCCAATGGACTTTTTATAGGCATGTTTTTGCCCGTATATGCTATGTATTACAAAAATCGCGCGTGCGGACGGTTATCTTGAACGGACGCTCATTCCGTTATTAATAGTGATAAAGAGATAAACTTGGTATCAAATTGTTCGGAAAATTATGAGGAATATTCGGTCAAAAGCTTTTGCAGAGAAATTATTTTTCGTTCGGCCGTGACGAACGAAAACGTCCAAAAATGCGTGTTTTGCGCGATTTTTTATGAAATGCTTATGATGGCCTGAAACGTATGCAAAAAAAATTTAAGACGATTTTGAGCAATTTTAAATTTTACGCGCGCATTAACGCGCGCACCTACGCGTACGCGCATTTTTACGCGCATTTATTGATCTGAAATTGACCCGACAAATATTGACCTTGATCATGACAAATATGAATGAGAAATGGCTTTCTGTTATGAAGATATGATCATAAGTTGATTTTCACAAAATGGCGTCTGGATGACGTCACGATGACTTTGAGTCTTTGAAAAGTCACGCAGTTCTAAGTTAGACTAAGATCTATCATCATGTCAAGTTTCATGATAATGGCTTTATTGAGTCTTGAGATATCCTGCGAACAAATTCGAGGAAGAATAAATAAATAAAAATCTTGACGAAATCAATAGGTGATACGTTGACTTCGTTACGTATCACCTAATGATGCTTTCTTCAAAATTTGCAATTTCAACTTTTGATTGAAAATTCCGACATGATCTCAACATCTGATTAAAAAACAAAGTACACCGGTTTTATAGCCCATGGTCTCAGCTATAACATACCCAAATTTGGGAGAGAAGAGAGCACAAATGAGCGAGATAGTGCTGAAAGATTGATGTGATGTAGATTCATAATGTGAACGAAATTCACCCTCCATAGACATAACACGCAAATGACGAAAATTTTGACATGTGGCCTTTAATTGAATTTTTTACTATGATGACATCATTTAAATGAAAATTGGTGTAAACTGATCTCGAAGACGATTGCCTCGGCTACAACATATTAAAATCTAGAAGAGAATCGATGAATATTAAGAGAAATACACTAAATTTTCCATAAACATAATGACGTCATAATATGCATTTTTGTATTTTTGACTTCCAAGGCCATTATGATGACGTCAAAATGTACTTAATGGCCAAATGAGATATGAAATCATACCTTCGACTCATACTCTATCTAAATATGAAAAAAAAATTGGCAGTCCTTATTCATCCCAATGGACTTTTTATAGGCATGTTTTTGCCCGTATATGCTATGTATTACAAAAATCGCGCGTGCGGACGGTTATCTTGAACGGACGCTCATTCCGTTATTAATAGTGATAAAGAGATAAACTTGGTATCAAATTGTTCGGAAAATTATGAGGAATATTCGGTCAAAAGCTTTTGCAGAGAAATTATTTTTCGTTCGGCCGTGACGAACGAAAACGTCCAAAAATGCGTGTTTTGCGCGATTTTTTATGAAATGCTTATGATGGCCTGAAACGTATGCAAAAAAAATTTAAGACGATTTTGAGCAATTTTAAATTTTACGCGCGCATTAACGCGCGCACCTACGCGTACGCGCATTTTTACGCGCATTTATTGATCTGAAATTGACCCGACAAATATTGACCTTGATCATGACAAATATGAATGAGAAATGGCTTTCTGTTATGAAGATATGATCATAAGTTGATTTTCACAAAATGGCGTCTGGATGACGTCACGATGACTTTGAGTCTTTGAAAAGTCACGCAGTTCTAAGTTAGACTAAGATCTATCATCATGTCAAGTTTCATGATAATGGCTTTATTGAGTCTTGAGATATCCTGCGAACAAATTCGAGGAAGAATAAATAAATAAAATCTTGACGAAATCAATAGGTGATACGTTGACTTCGTTACGTATCACCTAATGATGCTTTCTTCAAAATTTGCAATTTCAACTTTTGATTGAAAATTCCGACATGATCTCAACATCTGATTAAAAAACAAAGTACACCGGTTTTATAGCCCATGGTCTCAGCTATAACATACCCAAATTTGGGAGAGAAGAGAGCACAAATGAGCGAGATAGTGCTGAAAGATTGATGTGATGTAGATTCATAATGTGAACGAAATTCACCCTCCATAGACATAACACGCAAATGACGAAAATTTTGACATGTGGCCTTTAATTGAATTTTTTACTATGATGACATCATTTAAATGAAAATTGGTGTAAACTGATCTCGAAGACGATTGCCTCGGCTACAACATATTAAAATCTAGAAGAGAATCGATGAATATTAAGAGAAATACACTAAATTTTCCATAAACATAATGACGTCATAATATGCATTTTTGTATTTTTGACTTCCAAGGCCATTATGATGACGTCAAAATGTACTTAATGGCCAAATGAGATATGAAATCATACCTTCGACTCATACTCTATCTAAATATGAAAAAAAAATTGGCAGTCCTTATTCATCCCAATGGACTTTTTATAGGCATGTTTTTGCCCGTATATGCTATGTATTACAAAAATCGCGCGTGCGGACGGTTATCTTGAACGGACGCTCATTCCGTTATTAATAGTGATAAAGAGATAAACTTGGTATCAAATTGTTCGGAAAATTATGAGGAATATTCGGTCAAAAGCTTTTGCAGAGAAATTATTTTTCGTTCGGCCGTGACGAACGAAAACGTCCAAAAATGCGTGTTTTGCGCGATTTTTTATGAAATGCTTATGATGGCCTGAAACGTATGCAAAAAAAATTTAAGACGATTTTGAGCAATTTTAAATTTTACGCGCGCATTAACGCGCGCACCTACGCGTACGCGCATTTTTACGCGCATTTATTGATCTGAAATTGACCCGACAAATATTGACCTTGATCATGACAAATATGAATGAGAAATGGCTTTCTGTTATGAAGATATGATCATAAGTTGATTTTCACAAAATGGCGTCTGGATGACGTCACGATGACTTTGAGTCTTTGAAAGTCACGCAGTTCTAAGTTAGACTAAGATCTATCATCATGTCAAGTTTCATGATAATGGCTTTATTGAGTCTTGAGATATCCTGCGAACAAATTCGAGGAAGAATAAATAAATAAAAATCTTGACGAAATCAATAGGTGATACGTTGACTTCGTTACGTATCACCTAATGATGCTTTCTTCAAAATTTGCAATTTCAACTTTTGATTGAAAATTCCGACATGATCTCAACATCTGATTAAAAAACAAAGTACACCGGTTTTATAGCCCATGGTCTCAGCTATAACATACCCAAATTTGGGAGAGAAGAGAGCACAAATGAGCGAGATAGTGCTGAAAGATTGATGTGATGTAGATTCATAATGTGAACGAAATTCACCCTCCATAGACATAACACGCAAATGACGAAAATTTTGACATGTGGCCTTTAATTGAATTTTTTACTATGATGACATCATTTAAATGAAAATTGGTGTAAACTGATCTCGAAGACGATTGCCTCGGCTACAACATATTAAAATCTAGAAGAGAATCGATGAATATTAAGAGAAATACACTAAATTTTCCATAAACATAATGACGTCATAATATTGCATTTTTGTATTTTTGACTTCCAAGGCCATTATGATGACGTCAAAATGTACTTAATGGCCAAATGAGATATGAAATCATACCTTCGACTCATACTCTATCTAAATATGAAAAAAAAATTGGCAGTCCTTATTCATCCCAATGGACTTTTTATAGGCATGTTTTTGCCCGTATATGCTATGTATTACAAAAATCGCGCGTGCGGACGGTTATCTTGAACGGACGCTCATTCCGTTATTAATAGTGATAAAGAGATAAACTTGGTATCAAATTGTTCGGAAAATTATGAGGAATATTCGGTCAAAAGCTTTTGCAGAGAAATTATTTTTCGTTCGGGCCGTGACGAACGAAAACGTCCAAAAATGCGTGTTTTGCGCGATTTTTTATGAAATGCTTATGATGGCCTGAAACGTATGCAAAAAAAATTTAAGACGATTTTGAGCAATTTTAAATTTTACGCGCGCATTAACGCGCGCACCTACGCGTACGCGCATTTTTACGCGCATTTATTGATCTGAAATTGACCCGACAAATATTGACCTTGATCATGACAAATATGAATGAGAAATGGCTTTCTGTTATGAAGATATGATCATAAGTTGATTTTCACAAAATGGCGTCTGGATGACGTCACGATGACTTTGAGTCTTTGAAAAGTCACGCAGTTCTAAGTTAGACTAAGATCTATCATCATGTCAAGTTTCATGATAATGGCTTTATTGAGTCTTGAGATATCCTGCGAACAAATTCGAGGAAGAATAAATAAATAAAAATCTTGACGAAATCAATAGGTGATACGTTGACTTCGTTACGTATCACCTAATGATGCTTTCTTCAAAATTTGCAATTTCAACTTTTGATTGAAAATTCCGACATGATCTCAACATCTGATTAAAAAACAAAGTACACCGGTTTTATAGCCCATGGTCTCAGCTATAACATACCCAAATTTGGGAGAGAAGAGAGCACAAATGAGCGAGATAGTGCTGAAAGATTGATGTGATGTAGATTCATAATGTGAACGAAATTCACCCTCCATAGACATAACACGCAAATGACGAAAATTTTGACATGTGGCCTTTAATTGAATTTTTTACTATGATGACATCATTTAAATGAAAATTGGTGTAAACTGATCTCGAAGACGATTGCCTCGGCTACAACATATTAAAATCTAGAAGAGAATCGATGAATATTAAGAGAAATACACTAAATTTTCCATAAACATAATGACGTCATAATATGCATTTTTGTATTTTTGACTTCCAAGGCCATTATGATGACGTCAAAATGTACTTAATGGCCAAATGAGATATGAAATCATACCTTCGACTCATACTCTATCTAAATATGAAAAAAAAATTGGCAGTCCTTATTCATCCCAATGGACTTTTTATAGGCATGTTTTTGCCCGTATATGCTATGTATTACAAAAATCGCGCGTGCGGACGGTTATCTTGAACGGACGCTCATTCCGTTATTAATAGTGATAAAGAGATAAACTTGGTATCAAATTGTTCGGAAAATTATGAGGAATATTCGGTCAAAAGCTTTTGCAGAGAAATTATTTTTCGTTCGGCCGTGACGAACGAAAACGTCCAAAAATGCGTGTTTTGCGCGATTTTTTATGAAATGCTTATGATGGCCTGAAACGTATGCAAAAAAAATTTAAGACGATTTTGAGCAATTTTAAATTTTACGCGCGCATTAACGCGCGCACCTACGCGTACGCGCATTTTTACGCGCATTTATTGATCTGAAATTGACCCGACAAATATTGACCTTGATCATGACAAATATGAATGAGAAATGGCTTTCTGTTATGAAGATATGATCATAAGTTGATTTTCACAAAATGGCGTCTGGATGACGTCACGATGACTTTGAGTCTTTGAAAAGTCACGCAGTTCTAAGTTAGACTAAGATCTATCATCATGTCAAGTTTCATGATAATGGCTTTATTGAGTCTTGAGATATCCTGCGAACAAATTCGAGGAAGAATAAATAAATAAAAATCTTGACGAAATCAATAGGTGATACGTTGACTTCGTTACGTATCACCTAATGATGCTTTCTTCAAAATTTGCAATTTCAACTTTTGATTGAAAATTCCGACATGATCTCAACATCTGATTAAAAAACAAAGTACACCGGTTTTATAGCCCATGGTCTCAGCTATAACATACCCAAATTTGGGAGAGAAGAGAGCACAAATGAGCGAGATAGTGCTGAAAGATTGATGTGATGTAGATTCATAATGTGAACGAAATTCACCCTCCATAGACATAACACGCAAATGACGAAAATTTTGACATGTGGCCTTTAATTGAATTTTTTACTATGATGACATCATTTAAATGAAAATTGGTGTAAACTGATCTCGAAGACGATTGCCTCGGCTACAACATATTAAAATCTAGAAGAGAATCGATGAATATTAAGAGAAATACACTAAATTTTCCATAAACATAATGACGTCATAATATGCATTTTTGTATTTTTGACTTCCAAGGCCATTATGATGACGTCAAAATGTACTTAATGGCCAAATGAGATATGAAATCATACCTTCGACTCATACTCTATCTAAATATGAAAAAAAAATTGGCAGTCCTTATTCATCCCAATGGACTTTTTATAGGCATGTTTTTGCCCGTATATGCTATGTATTACAAAAATCGCGCGTGCGGACGGTTATCTTGAACGGACGCTCATTCCGTTATTAATAGTGATAAAGAGATAAACTTGGTATCAAATTGTTCGGAAAATTATGAGGAATATTCGGTCAAAAGCTTTTGCAGAGAAATTATTTTTCGTTCGGCCGTGACGAACGAAAACGTCCAAAAATGCGTGTTTTGCGCGATTTTTTATGAAATGCTTATGATGGCCTGAAACGTATGCAAAAAAAATTTAAGACGATTTTGAGCAATTTTAAATTTTACGCGCGCATTAACGCGCGCACCTACGCGTACGCGCATTTTTACGCGCATTTATTGATCTGAAATTGACCCGACAAATATTGACCTTGATCATGACAAATGATGAATGAGAAATGGCTTTCTGTTATGAAGATATGATCATAAGTTGATTTTCACAAAATGGCGTCTGGATGACGTCACGATGACTTTGAGTCTTTGAAAAGTCACGCAGTTCTAAGTTAGACTAAGATCTATCATCATGTCAAGTTTCATGATAATGGCTTTATTGAGTCTTGAGATATCCTGCGAACAAATTCGAGGAAGAATAAATAAATAAAAATCTTGACGAAATCAATAGGTGATACGTTGACTTCGTTACGTATCACCTAATGATGCTTTCTTCAAAATTTGCAATTTCAACTTTGATTGAAAATTCCGACATGATCTCAACATCTGATTAAAAAACAAAGTACAACCGGTTTTATAGCCCATGGTCTCAGCTATAACATACCCAAATTTGGGAGAGAAGAGAGCACAAATGAGCGAGATAGTGCTGAAAGATTGATGTGATGTAGATTCATAATGTGAACGAAATTCACCCTCCATAGACATAACACGCAAATGACGAAAATTTTGACATGTGGCCTTTAATTGAATTTTTTACTATGATGACATCATTTAAATGAAAATTGGTGTAAACTGATCTCGAAGACGATTGCCTCGGCTACAACATATTAAAATCTAGAAGAGAATCGATGAATATTAAGAGAAATACACTAAATTTTCCATAAACATAATGACGTCATAATATGCATTTTTGTATTTTTGACTTCCAAGGCCATTATGATGACGTCAAAATGTACTTAATGGCCAAATGAGATATGAAATCATACCTTCGACTCATACTCTATCTAAATATGAAAAAAAATTGGCAGTCCTTATTCATCCCAATGGACTTTTTATAGGCATGTTTTTGCCCGTATATGCTATGTATTACAAAAATCGCGCGTGCGGACGGTTATCTTGAACGGACGCTCATTCCGTTATTAATAGTGATAAAGAGATAAACTTGGTATCAAATTGTTCGGAAAATTATGAGGAATATTCGGTCAAAAGCTTTTGCAGAGAAATTATTTTTCGTTCGGCCGTGACGAACGAAAACGTCCAAAAATGCGTGTTTTGCGCGATTTTTTATGAAATGCTTATGATGGCCTGAAACGTATGCAAAAAAAATTTAAGACGATTTTGAGCAATTTTAAATTTACGCGCGCATTAACGCGCGCACCTACGCGTACGCGCATTTTTACGCGCATTTATTGATCTGAAATTGACCCGACAAATATTGACCTTGATCATGACAAATATGAATGAGAAATGGCTTTCTGTTATGAAGATATGATCATAAGTTGATTTTCACAAAATGGCGTCTGGATGACGTCACGATGACTTTGAGTCTTTGAAAAGTCACGCAGTTCTAAGTTAGACTAAGATCTATCATCATGTCAAGTTTCATGATAATGGCTTTATTGAGTCTTGAGATATCCTGCGAACAAATTCGAGGAAGAATAAATAAATAAAAATCTTGACGAAATCAATAGGTGATACGTTGACTTCGTTACGTATCACCTAATGATGCTTTCTTCAAAATTTGCAATTTCAACTTTTGATTGAAAATTCCGACATGATCTCAACATCTGATTAAAAAACAAAGTACACCGGTTTTATAGCCCATGGTCTCAGCTATAACATACCCAAATTTGGGAGAGAAGAGAGCACAAATGAGCGAGATAGTGCTGAAAGATTGATGTGATGTAGATTCATAATGTGAACGAAATTCACCCTCCATAGACATAACACGCAAATGACGAAAATTTTGACATGTGGCCTTTAATTGAATTTTTTACTATGATGACATCATTTAAATGAAAATTGGTGTAAACTGATCTCGAAGACGATTGCCTCGGCTACAACATATTAAAATCTAGAAGAGAATCGATGAATATTAAGAGAAATACACTAAATTTTCCATAAACATAATGACGTCATAATATGCATTTTTGTATTTTTGACTTCCAAGGCCATTATGATGACGTCAAAATGTACTTAATGGCCAAATGAGATATGAAATCATACCTTCGACTCATACTCTATCTAAATATGAAAAAAAAATTGGCAGTCCTTATTCATCCCAATGGACTTTTTATAGGCATGTTTTTGCCCGTATATGCTATGTATTACAAAAATCGCGCGTGCGGACGGTTATCTTGAACGGACGCTCATTCCGTTATTAATAGTGATAAAGAGATAAACTTGGTATCAAATTGTTCGGAAAATTATGAGGAATATTCGGTCAAAAGCTTTTGCAGAGAAATTATTTTTCGTTCGGCCGTGACGAACGAAAACGTCCAAAAATGCGTGTTTTGCGCGATTTTTTATGAAATGCTTATGATGGCCTGAAACGTATGCAAAAAAAATTTAAGACGATTTTGAGCAATTTTAAATTTTACGCGCGCATTAACGCGCGCACCTACGCGTACGCGCATTTTTACGCGCATTTATTGATCTGAAATTGACCCGACAAATATTGACCTTGATCATGACAAATATGAATGAGAAATGGCTTTCTGTTATGAAGATATGATCATAAGTTGATTTTCACAAAATGGCGTCTGGATGACGTCACGATGACTTTGAGTCTTTGAAAAGTCACGCAGTTCTAAGTTAGACTAAGATCTATCATCATGTCAAGTTTCATGATAATGGCTTTATTGAGTCTTGAGATATCCTGCGAACAAATTCGAGGAAGAATAAATAAATAAAAATCTTGACGAAATCAATAGGTGATACGTTGACTTCGTTACGTATCACCTAATGATGCTTTCTTCAAAATTTGCAATTTCAACTTTTGATTGAAAATTCCGACATGATCTCAACATCTGATTAAAAAACAAAGTACACCGGTTTTATAGCCCATGGTCTCAGCTATAACATACCCAAATTTGGGAGAGAAGAGAGCACAAATGAGCGAGATAGTGCTGAAAGATTGATGTGATGTAGATTCATAATGTGAACGAAATTCACCCTCCATAGACATAACACGCAAATGACGAAAATTTTGACATGTGGCCTTTAATTGAATTTTTTACTATGATGACATCATTTAAATGAAAATTGGTGTAAACTGATCTCGAAGACGATTGCCTCGGCTACAACATATTAAAATCTAGAAGAGAATCGATGAATATTAAGAGAAATACACTAAATTTTCCATAAACATAATGACGTCATAATATGCATTTTTGTATTTTTGACTTCCAAGGCCATTATGATGACGTCAAAATGTACTTAATGGCCAAATGAGATATGAAATCATACCTTCGACTCATACTCTATCTAAATATGAAAAAAAAATTGGCAGTCCTTATTCATCCCAATGGACTTTTTATAGGCATGTTTTTGCCCGTATATGCTATGTATTACAAAAATCGCGCGTGCGGACGGTTATCTTGAACGGACGCTCATTCCGTTATTAATAGTGATAAAGAGATAAACTTGGTATCAAATTGTTCGGAAAATTATGAGGAATATTCGGTCAAAAGCTTTTGCAGAGAAATTATTTTTCGTTCGGCCGTGACGAACGAAAACGTCCAAAAATGCGTGTTTTGCGCGATTTTTTATGAAATGCTTATGATGGCCTGAAACGTATGCAAAAAAAATTTAAGACGATTTTGAGCAATTTTAAATTTTACGCGCGCATTAACGCGCGCACCTACGCGTACGCGCATTTTTACGCGCATTTATTGATCTGAAATTGACCCGACAAATATTGACCTTGATCATGACAAATATGAATGAGAAATGGCTTTCTGTTATGAAGATATGATCATAAGTTGATTTTCACAAAATGGCGTCTGGATGACGTCACGATGACTTTGAGTCTTTGAAAAGTCACGCAGTTCTAAGTTAGACTAAGATCTATCATCATGTCAAGTTTCATGATAATGGCTTTATTGAGTCTTGAGATATCCTGCGAACAAATTCGAGGAAGAATAAATAAATAAAAATCTTGACGAAATCAATAGGTGATACGTTGACTTCGTTACGTATCACCTAATGATGCT